>JBAMHV010000004.1:4321767-4332934 GCA_037177535.1 Pseudomugil gertrudae | reverse complement strand
TCAGACTCAGATTCAGACTCAGATTCAGACTCAGACTCAGACTCAGATTCAGACTCAGATTCAGACTCAGATTCAGACTCAGACTCAGATTCAGACTCGGATTCAGACTCGGATTCAGATTCAGACTCAGATTCAGACTCAGACTCAGATTCAGACTCAGACTCAGATTTAGACTCAGATTCAGACTCGGATTCAGACTCAGACTCAGACTCAGATTCATACTCAGATTCAGATTCAGACTCAGACTCAGATTCAGACTCAGATTCAGACTCAGACTCAGATTTAGACTCAGATTCAGACTCAGATTTAGACTCAGATTCAGATTAATTCAGACTCAGATTCAGACTGATTTAGACTTAGACTTATTCAGACTCAGACTCTGTGGTGGTGTTTTGGCACAGAGTGGATGTATATGTAGCTTCCTCTCTGAGTAATATGGTTTTATTTCACATGTCTGGATTCAGCAGCAGGCTATGTTTGGTGAAAATGATGGCCTTTGCATTGCTCGGTCTACTCTGTGATATAAACTTAGCACAAAGCGGTGAGCCGAGACCCATTCTAGTTGAAAAGGGCAATCCTTTAGTTCAGAGACGGGCATCTCTCGTCCTCGTCCAGACTTAATTAGCAGACTTGTGTAGAGCTAATTACTCACTGATTTGAGTCAGGTGTGTTGCAGCAGAGACATTCCTAACACATGCAGGACCGCGGTCCTCGGGGACCAGAGTTACCCATCCCTGCTTAGTAATTCCTCCTTCATACCTAATGCTGACACCCTCACCTCTCAGCTCAGTAACCAAGTTTTTTTTTTTACTGTTGTTAAAGTTTATCTTCCTTCTAACTTTCTACTATGGACATCTAATTTTACATTAAATATAATAAAAGTTTGTCAGTAAACAACTTTACATTATTATTAACAGATTAAATATTACATAAACTCTTCATTTTTATATTGGATTTATAAAAATGTTCCTTTTCTAGAAACTTATACGCACAATTTATATGTAGTTTGTTCCTTTCCTTCCTCTTTCGAGGCTGGAAGTAATTGCAGTGGAGGCCATTAGACATGTAGTCCATTATCCCCTCATGTACAACCAACATTATGCATAATGGAGTGCACAATACTTGCAGAATGAAACAAAGAGGCTCATAAAACCAGAAATGTGAAAGGAGAACAATAAGATGTGAAAAAAAGAGTATCCTTAACCATCAGATTGGCAGGAACCTGCGTGTCGCGGTACTGTTGGCCTGACTTGTGTCAGATCTAAGTAACCAGACAGGTCCGTGAGATCATTTACTTCCCAGATCACGTCTGTCTAACAAGAGGTCCACACATACACACACCTCTCTGAAAGGATGCCTATTTTAAGATAGAGAGGGTGTATAATTGTGGTGATCAATCAAAGAGCGGTGAATCAGTTCTCGGTGACAGGGAGAGCACAGAAATGGAGTTTTTTCTCCAGGAGAAATCACACCACGAGGGAGCCACAACACAGCAGCCCATTCATCCAAGAGTTTTATTACTGACCACCTGATAGACACTTTTTCTCACCAGACAGACTGATATTAAACAAGTAAAAGCTGTAAGCTGGGGGGCCACAGTGTGGTTAGAAAGCGGGTCAGTGGGACTGAACAGAGCGGCAAAACCCTGGATGGACGAGTCACGTTCAGAGAGGGCGAACCATTTATGGGAAATGATATCAGGATGCAGTGCACCTACCTTGTTTGTGGGGAAAACAACTGCTGTAATCTCCCCAAACACAGGCAAAGAGGCTATCATCATCGTACAGCACACGTATGCACGGACACATGCAGCTCAGTTCCCAACAATGCATCAGAAAGACCTCATTAGTCTCCAGAGCCGTAGCGGAGTGTGGGCTGGAGCCAACTCGGTCGTCCTATTACGCCAGTACGAACACATGGCACGGTGTGAATTAACGGCTAAATGGAAGCATGCAAATTGCTTGGAGCATAATGGACCAACTTGCTTTAATACAAAGAGATGCTGCAGAGTGAAAGCCACAAATCTGTCCGGTTAATTCGGACACGTCGTCTCCACTGGGCGTGGGGAACAATAGGGTTTAAATGATCTATTTAATGCTAAATCCAATGCTATTTAAAAAATGCTGCAAATCTCATTTCCAATCTATTGAACACACGTGCAATTCCACATCCTGATGTAATGGATGGTTTGTCTGAAGGAGGAGCAACAAAATAAATGTACAAGCAGAAGGAAAGACATTAAAACACTTTGCCGAAGACATCGACTCTAATTTTTAATCCCTTGAAATGAGCTCTGGTGTAGCTTGATGTTTTAGTGGTGAATTGCCTCAAGCGTGCATTTCTAATGTGCTTTAAATTGATTATGCTTTTCTTTTATGTTCCCGTGATACAAGGTTGCACAAAGACACGTTTTTAGCTGCAGCAGGAAGTGGCCAGAGTTTGACTTCCTGTCACCATATCTGATGGTTACATCCATGCAAAGCTGCCATATGGACGTTCTGCAAAATACCCACAATATGGCTCACTCTGTTTAAGAAAATGTGACCTTCTTAGCCTAACGCGACCCATCTTAAACAGTCTTGTTGTCCATTAGGATTAATTTCTCCGGTTGCAAGCAAGATGTTGACTATTACTTGCCAGGAGCAGCAGATGTCAATCACGACACAACCTCCACATGTAGTGGAGACAAAAGGTTAATTGACAGAATTACCTCGTCTTGCTGAGACGTGTAAGGTCAAGAGGATTCATGTCCCACCTCACTCTGACAGCTCCACCTCAGTCAGCATCACCATCATAAATAACGCTAAGACAACAGTTGTTTTTGGTAAATAGGTGATTGATGGTAGTTTAGCTGAAGAACAACAAGTCCGTGTCGTAAATTGTGTTGTTTAATGTCAATTTTAAAAAATGATTGTGTAAGGGAAAGTAGGAGCAAGAAATCAATGCGATGTGTTCAAAACATGGAAATATCTGTTTTTATCTCCAGATTTTCCACCAGGATCCTTTTTTTTTCACAGGGATTTTATCTCTGTGTGACTCAAAAGACATAAATAGCTTATAAAACTGCTTCAGCAGCTCTAAAAATCACATATTTTTACTATTGAGAGGCAATTAGCTCATCAATCCCCTTCTTGATGTTTCACCTTTCCATCTGTGATGCTTTCTCCCTGCTTCTGTCCCCATTGTTGAGCTTTAATCTGTTCATTCATCCATTCAAAACCTCGCCTTGTCAGAAATACCGATTTATCCTCCCTCTCTCTCTCTGTGACTGCTTTCATACAGTATGTAGAGGGAAATATATAAGCTAGTGGTTGCCATGACAACATTATCCACTGCATTCACCCCCTCGTTTTCTGTGTGTGAGCGTGTGACTGATGAACATGTGCGGCAGAGGAAGGTAAAAAAACAAAAAAGGTACATAAAACCTGGTGAAAAGCACCGAAATCTGCTGGGAAACTGTGTAAGTGTGTGTGTTTACCGACACACACACACACACATTTCTCTCACGTGTCGTTCTGCCTCGAGGAGAGCTACTTGTCTGTTGGCATATCATCTCCTCTTTCACCGTTTGCGACCTCCGTCAGCTGTAAATGAGGTAATCGTACGTTTAGCTGGATCTGCTCCTACACACCCACGCAGGTTGTGGCATTTCATAAACACCCCCCCCCACACACACACACACACACACACATTGTTTATGCTGTTCTTCGTCGCTCTGCAGTCGTCGTTATTTCCCTCTGGTGTATTCTTTGTCCACTGTTTTCCTGTCGTGTGACAGTGTTTTTGTAGAGAGGAAGAAAAAGGCTTGCAGGCTCTTTGACTGTTTTCTGCTTGTTGCGGCCAGACTCGGTTCTTTGTTTATCCCGGTTTTCCTTGGCGAAAACAAAAAGCCAGAGACTTTTGTTTTAGATTATAATATGTTGTTCTTTTCTCGCAGGTTGGCACGATTTCCTGAGGCCTGTGACACACTTTAGTGGAAAGAAACCACTAGAATAGTGCACAAAAGCTCCCGTTCTGTTCACAGAGTAAGATGCACAACTGTTTTTATAATATTCTGATACTCAAAGATCGGACCACACTCACCAAAACAACCAATATTACCTCTAAGGTTATCAGCCTTCAAACCCTTAACCTCACTCAGTTAAACTTTAAAGCCATCACACGCATCACAAACACAATATTACAGGATCACACTCACACACTTCATCAGTATTTCAAATTACTACCATCTGGATGCAGATACACAACTCTGAGATTCAATAGAGCTTCAAAACCAGTTTCATCCCCTCAGACATAACTGCACTGAACCACACATGAACACACAGTATCAGGACCTGCTGCTTTGTTGTTTGTTGTTGTTGTTGTTATATGTTGAAACATATCTGTAAATTGTTAAAAGCGCAACACAACTGTACAGTTTTCTGTGAAAACAAATTTCCCATAAAGGGACAATAAAGTAACTAACTCTACTGTATCCATCAGGTCTGCCTCTTTTAGCACAGCTTTGTGCTAACCTGTAAATGTTAATTAGACTAATTTAACCCCTCATGCACAATACAATGGCTGAGAGCTCAGATGTGCACACACTGCAAGCAGAGCTCACACTGCCTCACACACAACACTCACGCAGCTCATCACAGATAAAGATAGTTTGATACTGATGCTCCTTTTTAAACACTACTCAGGTTATAAAAAGACCAAACTGCAGGTAAGAGGCTGAATTAGGCCAGCAGGTGATGGACAAGTTAAACCTGTAAGTCATCCAGGCTTAGCTATAACCTTCATGCACTCACCACAAATCTAAAATCTATTTAATAAGAGGCAACAAAGAGCGACACTGAGGTCTTAAAAAAAAGAACAGAAATGTTTTCTTCTTCAGGAAGATACAGTCAAGATGCTGCATATCCTCCATAAGCAATCTGCTTTCCGCCATCTGTTGGTGGTCCCAGTATCCGAGCCTCTGGCTCTGTGCTGGGAACAAGTCTGCAGCTGCTGGAGCCGACTGTGCACAGCAGAGCGCTGCACAAGTTCTTTACAGGCCTTTACACCATTGAGGTGAAGTGAAGTGAAGCTTGGATGCAAAATGGTCCCTAGACACCGACTTGATCATTAATAAAAAGGTTTATTGAATGAAAATCAGCCTTATAAAGAATACAGACGACATTCGTTCACATCTGTTTGTAGCTAATAGCTAACTGAGCTAACAGGAGCTAACCAGCTAAGGGCCAGTTAGCTCCTTCTTGCCATTGACATTTGATACCTGTCAATCAAAAAGGGTCCAGAGTTATGCAGATTTCAGGATTACATAATGTGTAAATGCATTTTTTGATCACTGCGTCACAGTTGTCCTGAAGGTAAACCTATAAAACCTAAAATGGTTTCTGAACATGTAACACGGGAGTTCATAGTGGTCCTGCTCAGCAACGATGCAGAATGGGCCGAGTTGTGTTTCAGTGCCGTTCTGCTGCTTTATTTCTATGCACACATTGGAGTATTTCTAAGATTAGCTAACACGAAGAGAACCCATGCTAACACGGAGAAAACCCACGCTAACACGGAGAAAACCCACGCTAACACTGAGAAAACCCATGCTAAGACGGAGAGAACCCACGCTAACACAGAGAAAACCCACGCTAACACGGAGAAAACCCACGCTAACACGGAGAAAACCCACGCTAACAGGGAGAGAACCCACGCTAACAGGGAGAGAACCCACGCTAACATGGTTTGACCCCCTCCGCGTGTCGCGTTACATCCCATAATAACAGGAGGGTCACGCTCTTACAGGCGTTCTTGCTAGCGCTGTCCATAGCGGTCATCCTGGCGCTCTGCTCGCTAGTGGAGGACTCCCTCAGAGCGAGGTAGACGACGTTGACCAGAGCGAACTCCTGGTAGTTCCTCAGCACGTCGGCATCGATGTCGTCATAGACGCCCATGTTTTCTATCGGAAAAAGAAAACGAATGATCGGAGGCCGACTTTGTGTCGAACTGATGCGAGTAAAAGCTCCTACCTGAGTTAGCGATGGTGTCTATGGAGAACAGCGGCTTCTGGTCGATCTTGTATGAGATGACAGACCTGCACACGGATTCATTCAGCTTGTTGGAACATCTTCACATCTCCAAATGAAAGAAGAAGGTTTGAAGCCTCGTACCTGAATCTATTGAAGAAGACGGAGCCCTGGTCGAACTCGTACCCAGAGTTGAGAAGCTCAGCAGCGATGATGGAGGCGTCGCCGAAGCTGGGCGGCTTGCGGCCAATTTCCTTACAATTCATCATGATGTGCTTCCCGTGAGTTCTGACGAGACCCAGAAACACACGAGGTGAAGCACATCTGCACACTTTCACCCAGATGTGCGGCTTAAAAACATCATTCATGAGGAACACACAGCGTAAAACTTTCAAAATAAGGGTTGTATACATTAAAATATTACAGATCCTTATCATTTAAGAGGTTTATTTATGGTCGAGTGTGTGAAAGTGTGTGTCAGTTATACGGGTGAAACAGTAATGAGCTTAAACCGGGTTATTCTTTGGTTTAAATCATGTTTAAAGTAGAAAATTCTCAGTGATTATTGTTTCAATGGGGTGTAAAATTGAGCAACAATGCTCTTGTTTGTTATCTTTATAATATTATGGATGTTTAGCAGGTTTAATATTATATATTGTGCATTTTCAGGATAAGCTGATTTACATGGATGGAATAAGCATTTGTTTTTAGTTTTTAGTTTGCTTTGGTGTCGACTGCAGTGATGTATGTGACCAAAACTAAAGATATCCACTGATTTCAGACACATCTCACACCTGTATCAGCGTATCTTTGGAACGCAGACCCTGAGGTAACGAATACTAAATCCTGGAGATGCTCATGCCAACCGGAGCAAGATAACGAGATCAAAAAGGTAAACAAAGCGGCATTTTGATTTACAGACAGACTCGGACCTTGTTTATACTTCATAACGCCCCCTAGCAGTGACCTGCGGTACTGAACAGCTTGGTTGCATTGGTTCGCACACACGTTGCCATCCCAGCTCTTAAACTCAGAGTTTAGGCTACAATATGAACTATTTTAAAACATTTACCAGTATAAAAACCACAAAACTGTATTTTAGTTCCCCAAAACCAGCTGTGACGTGAAGAGTAGGAACTCTGGGGCTACAGCTTCATGAATACCTGTGCAGGAGGCCTCTGAGCTTGTCTCCAACGTTGATCACCATCACCTCCTTGCCGGAGCCGGTAAGGTTGGCGATCTCGTTCTTAATGGCCTTCGCCACACCGGAGTGGATGGCGCCACAGAGTCCACGGTCAGAGGTTACGCCCACAATCAGGTGCTTGGCAGCCTTATCCTCGGGTGCTTTGATTTCAGCCTTCTCGTACAGGGCTGAGACGCAAAGACAGAGGTGAAATATTAAAAACACATTTAGGAAAGCGTGATAAATCGAGTCCGGGATGGAACAGAAGCATACCCAGAGCACCGGTGCCATAGACGCGTGCAGGTTTCAGCTGCCTCTCTGCACGGGCATACTTAGCAGCAGCCACCATCTTCATGGACTTTGTAATTTTCTGAATGTTCTTGATGGACTTCAACCGAATGGTGACTAAAAGAAAGAATATCCCATTAATTCTATGCACCTGCAACATCTGGCTGAAATACAAGCTTTAAACTAGCAATGCAATACTTTATATGCACATCATATTCATATAAACAGCATGTTTTGGGCATTTTACAGAGAACTGGTGAATCCCAGCATTCAGGGACTTGCAGCTTTGTGACATTATGTCATATGAATTGTCTTTATTTCACATTAAATAGAAAACAACAGTACTTACTGTCCTTCAGGGTAGCCATGTTCCTGACCTGCCCACTGTGAACACAAATAGTACATGTGGGCATTAACTATACGAACATGTTACAGGTTTATTCACAAAAGGTAAATGTCAACACGAGCCTCCAGCTATGCAGACAAGCACAGAGAACCCAAATAACACAGATGTTGCTGTTTGCTAACGTTGCAAGTGAGCTAGCATCAGCTAGCATTTCGGCTAGCTTGAAAGCTAATATCGATGTCAAGCAAAAGCTTTGACAAGTTTGCCAAATCTTGCTAGCCAAAGTGTTTTTCACCATGATATAAATTTACCGCGGAAAAAACTTTTTTTAAATTTAGCGTGTAAGATATCACGTCGATTAGCATTACTTGTTAGCCGGCAGTCCATTCACGATTTAGCGCACTGCTGTCATTCATTAGCCGCGGCCTGCATGTTAGCACGTCCTTGCTCTCAAGAACTGTGTACATTACACATGCAAAACAAAACTAAATATTTCTGTCACGTGCATATATGGGATTCAAACTCAAAATACAAATAATAAAGATAGTGAGGGGAAAGTTACAGAAATATAGGACTTTACCATTGTGGGGAGAACACCAACGCGCTGGTCCTGGCGAACATGGTTAGTCCTATGAAGGTCAGACACGCAGGACTGCGCAGGCGCAAGTAAGTCGAAATGGATGTACGCTGCGTCCAGTGACTGCAGAAAAAGTGTCCTAATACCAACAGAAGCAACCGTTCCATCAACTAATACGCATATAAATTTTTTAAATCCAAAATTTTATAATTAAATACACATTATTGGTTTTGTTAAATAATTAAAATCATCAGTGTTTTTTACTAGCAGCTGAAATGCTTTAATTTCTGTGATAAAAATAACAAACGTAGTGATCTTCCCGGCTAACGGGGTGCTCGTGAATTCAACAAACGCTATCGCGAGATTTCAAACTCATGCGTGAGATTGTGACGTAGAACACGCGGAAACTGTTTACTTCGTTCGCATTTTCGTGCCCGCTTTTTAGCGCAAATCTCCAAGTATTCTCCAGTTTTTTGCATTATATTGTGTGTTTTTGTCTTTTTTTAACCGACCGTAATGGGGAAGGCAGATTTTCTCTCCCCGAAAGCGATTAGCAACCGAATAAAAGCCAAAGGGCTCCAGAAGTTACGGTGGTATTGTCAGATGTGTCAAAAACAATGCCGAGATGAGGTAAGACGCTTTGATACAATCTTCTTTTTTATTTCCTTGTTGATGGGGGTTTAAATCCTTACTTCTGGCCTGTTTGTTACTAGAATGGCTTCAAATGTCACTGCATGTCGGAGTCCCACCAGCGGCAGCTGCTGCTGGCCTCAGAAAACCCACACAAGTTCATGGACTACTTCTCCAAGTGAGTTTATCACCATGTATAAGCTTTAGATTTCTACATGGAACATTAATAATGCATGAATTGATTATTTTTCTCTTTTTAAAACAACAGTGAGTTCAAAAGTGACTTCTTGGAGCTGCTCAGGAGACGTTTTGGTGAGATTATGCCTCCAAACTGCTCAAACGACCCTCACAAAGTCTCTGTGACTAATTTCATCTCTTTTCCAGGGACCAAGAGAGTTCACAACAATATCGTGTACAATGAATACATCAGTCACAGAGAGCACGTCCACATGAACTCCACGCAGTGGGAAACGCTCACGGACTTCACCAAGTGGCTGGGCCGAAAAGGTAAAAGGTTGCTGGTGCGGTTCCTGCAGCCTTTGCTGCACAAACGGCATCAAAGAAAGAGAGATTAAAACGATTATGGTGTCATTTCCAGGTTTGTGCAAAGTGGACGAAACCCCTAAAGGCTGGTACATCCAGTACGTCGACCGCGACCCGGAAACCATCCGCCGCCAAGAGGAGCAGGCGAGGAAGAAGAAGCAGGACCTGGACGACGAGGAGAGGAGCGCCAAGTTCATCGAGGAGCAGGTCCGCCGAGGTCAAGGCGGAAAGGAAAGCGAGGTGAGTACCAGCAGGACGACCCGGAACCGAGCTGCTTCGGTTTAAGAGTCTGACGTCTGTGTGTTTGATGCTTTGCAGGAGGCGCCCGTTTACACCGAGCTCAAACGTGAGAGCGAAGAAGAAAAAGGTGCGTCTTGTTTTCTCTATGAGCGAGAAACGTTTCCCTGCACTCACCTTTCCGTGCTTTTCTCTCTCGCAGTTGCTTTCAACCTGGGGGCTTCTTCCTCCGTGCCCGGGACCTCCAAGTCGAGGTACGGATGTTCGTTGTTCCGGTTGCGTAAGTGTTTCCGTAAGCTTCGAGTCTGACTGGTTTGTGTCGCCTTTAGTTCCACCCTGGGTGCTAGCGCCTTGAAAGGAGCATCGTCGTCGTCGTCCTCGGTGAAAAGAAAAGACACGTCGTCCGGTTCCGACGCCAGAGGGGAGAAGAAGAAGAAATCTGCTCTGGAGGAGATCATTGAGGTCGGGGTTGTGTTTGTGTTTGGTCTGCTGGGATCGGCTCTGACGGTCACATGGGTAATCTCGTCTTCAGATGGAGGAGAAGAGGAGGCACTCCACCAGAACGGATTACTGGCTGCAGCCCAACATTATAGTGAAAATCATCACCAAGAGGCTGGGAGAGAAGTACCACAAGAAGAAGGCCATCATTCAGGTGTGTGTTCCTTCAGGGTAACGGTGTGTGAAGGAGGAAGGTGTGTGTTCATGGCGGTGTTGCATTTCTGGCTGTAGGAGGTGCAGGAAAGATACGGTGCTGTGGTCAAAGTCATCGACTCGGGGGACAAGTTGAAGCTGGACCAGAGTCACCTGGAAACGGTCATACCTGCACCAGGTAAGAAGCCACAGCAGCTTCCCGCAGGCTGGAAGAGCTCACGGTAACCGACGTGCTTGCAGGTAAACGGGTTTTGATCCTGAACGGCCCGTACAGAGACACGGAGGCCCTGCTGGAGGGGATCGACGAGAAAAACTTCAGCGCCACCCTCACGCTCGACTCGGTGAGTATTTAAACACACCAAGCTCCTTTTCATCACGTCTTCTCTGCTGGATGTGTCGGAGAAAAGTGTGCAAATTAGGATTTAACGACATAAATAAGATGTTTTTTATTGATCCTTAAAGGAGACATACCATGCTTTTAAAAACAAAACAAAACAGAAGCCACTAGCAGGAGCCTTTAGCGGGGATATTAAAGCAGATATATGATGCTTTTAAACCCTTTTAATATGTAAACCATTCATTTATTGTCTATATAAAGTAGAACAGGGCTACTCAATTAGATCCTATGAGGGCCGGGCCCTGCAGGTTTTCATTGTATCCCTGTTTTAACACACCTGACTCACATTAATGAGTCATTGGGCAGA
>JBAMHV010000004.1:4272872-4284351 GCA_037177535.1 Pseudomugil gertrudae | reverse complement strand
CCTATGTCCATGACAGGATGAAGACTGAGTGTGGTAAGGTGTGCACATGTATTTTATATTCCTATGTCCATGACAGGATGAAGACTGAGTGTGGTAAGGTGTGCACATGTATTTTATATTCCTATGTCCATGACAGGCTAAAGACTGAGTGTGGTAAGGTGTGCACATGTATTTTATATTCCTATGTCCATGACAGGATGAAGACTGGGTGTGGTAAGGTGCGCACATGTATTTTATATTCCTATGTCCATGAGAGGATGAAGACTGAGTGTGGTAAGGTGTGCACATGTATTTTATACAGTCAGCTTCGGTGGGAAGATTCCAGTTCAAAGTCGAGTCAGATATTGTTCATTGATTTCACGGTGCATGGGGGGGGGTCAGCGTCCTCGATGGGAACTCAAACAAAATGTCTACATCTTCTCTACGACTAATGACCATTGTCCCAGTGTGCTTCTGCTGCGTCGCCGCGTCACAACAGCATCGTCGTCCTCCCGTCGTACTCCCGGAAAAATTCCGGTTTTCTCTTAACTCGGAGTATTTCGTTGATAACGTCGCGGATCTCCCTCCACTTGTCGGTGCACAGCGAGGGAAACCGCCGCTCAACGTACATCTTCATCGTCCTCCTCACATTTAGAGGCAGCGCGTCCTTGCCCATTAATCCAACGTAATTGACCTTGGCGACCCATTCGCAGTAGGTGTCGTATGGGACTAAGTAGCGGAATATGTACGAGGCGTAGCGGTCGGGCCTGGGGCTCCCGGTGCTTCGCTTGCAGTTGTGGAATAGCACGCTCTCCAAGTGGCTGGAAATCGTGCGGAGCTTAACGTCGGCTCTGCGGCGCCCTTCGCTGTACTCGGCCAGCTTCGCTGCCATGGAAATATTGCGCGACTCATCTGCCTGCTTCTCCTCCCCCGTGTGCTCCTCTTCCTTCTCCTTCTTGTCCACACACGGCGCGGGAGTCTTACGGAGAGAGGGCGCCACTCTCTCTCCGGGCCCCTCGGGCTGCCCACGGAGCACGCTGTTGGGAGGAGAGGTGCAGCTGTAACTACACTCTGCACTGCCTGAAGGAGGCTCGGGCTTCATATTGTAGAACGTCACAAGACTCAGGACCTGGACCCGCACGGGGTCACTTTGGGGTCACAAAAAAAAAAAAAAACACTGGGGTGTGTGCTTTACTCCAAAAAAAAAAAAAAGTCTTTAGAAATATTGGAAGAGAATTTTCATACTTGATCCTGACAAACCGAACAAGGGACAAGCAACAAAGCTTTTGGATTAGGAAGGATGTACAGATTCTTTATTTAATGATTACACTTAGCAACCCGGGACAATGTCATCTCCTGACGCTGTGGACGGATCTGTGTGTGGTAGTACTGGCACCAGTCCGGTATTGTCACGTTCATACAAAAGCCAAATTATATTCACACAACACATTATTGTGCACAGACTGCGGCATGAGTCAGAGACGTACAGGTATAAATGCACCAGCTGCTGGGAGTCTGATGGGAGCATTAAAATCCTTCATCTAAAACAAGAAGCGGGCCACACTTACCGCTGAACCTGGGGGCTGCTTGTAACTGTTGCGGTCTTGGCAGCAGCGGCGGCGGTGGCGGCGGCGGCCGCGGCGGCTGTGGCAGCGGCGAGCGCCTGTACAAATCAAAACAAACATCATCTGACTCGTCTCGGCCTGCCTGGTGAAAACATCCTGATTAAGAAGGTCAGAAGCGGTGAGATCGTATCTTACCTCTTGTTTTCTTTTGTTTTCAGATGCCTGGTTAGCTTCTCCAAACTTCTTTGCTAATCGGGATATCTTAGTCTACGAGAAACAGGAAGAGGTGAGCTCGCTTTGCCCTCCTTGTGGGGAAACCGTGCACGGCTATACGGTGCTGTGGACTTACCTGGAGTGTGTTAATGGCGGTTTGGTGTTTAGTAGCACAGTTAATTTTATCAACTCGATCCTTAAGTTCTTGGAAATGCTTCTCAAAAACGGTCAGCTCCAACATCTTCAGCCGTTCATCCACTAGCTGCTGCACAATCTGAGGAAGAACATTGTGTAAATAAAGAGGGAAAAAGCCTTTAATGTCATCGTGTATAGTTTTTGAATGAATAATTTTCTTTATTTCTGTAAAATAAAAAACAATAAAATACAAAACAGAAATGTAAATACAATCATATACAGCATATCAGCATATAGGCTGAAGCCCCCGGGCTTATTTCTACCCTGTTTCTAATGTTAAACAAGAAAAAAACATCAATAACAAATTAAATTAACTTTTATTGCAACCATGAAGAATTTAACTTTTTAAGGTCTTTTTTTTAACATTGATATAGAAATAACACTCTTTATTTCATCTTTTTGTTCCATATTTTTACACTCAACATTTATTTACTTTAGTAGCCCTGAAAGATTTTACTTTTTAAAAATGTTTTAAACACCAACATAGAAATACATATCTTTATTTCATCATTTAGTTTATTCCATAATTTTACACCCAATATTGACACAGATTTATATGTAATATTAGTTCTGGCTTTATATGTCTGAAACATTAAGTTATACCTCTCCTGTCTTAACCTAAACCTTTTCTTTAAACCTTGTTATTTACCACTTGTATATAAATACAAACACAAACCTTTTCTAGCTTATGGTGACTGCCAGCTTTCGCAGTGATCTTAAGCTCCAGCTGGGCCTCCAGCTCTTCGTGCTCCACCTTGGGCCTCTTCCCTTCCCTCTTCACAATCGCTTCGTCCTTCTCGTGTCCCTCTGATAAAGTGCGCTTCAGTCCCGAGGTCGAGCTCTTCTCTTGTGCTGCGCGGGTAAACACACACTTTGTTTATTTCAGTACATCATGCGTAAGACAACGTTAGCTTGTAACTGATCAGAAATCTGCTCGTTGAGGGGAGATTTCCGGTACTCGTACCTGCATTAGAAGGTGGAGTAGATGAGGGACGGCTTTGTTTCTCTCCGACGTCGCCGCTCTCCGTTTTAAGCTCTGCTTTTACCGAGCCCGCCTCCGTCTTCTGCTCATTTTTTGGCCTGTCCGTCACGTCGCTCTTGCCGTCTTTGATTTCGTTTTTGAGCTTGCGATCCGGCCCAGGATCTGAAGACGAGGTTTGTGGAGGAGTGGTCCGTGCCCGGTCTTTGGGGGAAGACGGCCTCTTGTCTTTTGTTTTGGACGTGGATGCCTTCGCATCGGCCGAGTTAGAAGTGTCGCTTTCGGCCTCCATCGGTTCCGTGTGGTCCAACTCGGGTGCAGCAGGGGCCACGCGGTCCTTTTCTAATTCCACACTCGATTCTTCGGGTTGTTTCTCCTGAAGAACAGAATAAATAAATGAATCTCTGACCTTTGAACTCACCGTTAAGCCCACTCACAGCTCTGACTAAACACTCACCTTGTTCTTGTCTGCGCTGGCGTCTCTGTCCGGTTGGTCCTTGCACTCGGCCGGCGCGGCGGGCTCACTTGACGCGACCGGCGGCGAGCCTCTCTTTTCTTCGTCCTCCATCTTTTTCAGATCAAAGAACACAGACTGGAATGGTGAACGGGGAGACGAAGTTTCGTCTTGTGCTTTGGGGCTTTGTGAGGAGGCGGGGGAAGGCGATAAATTCAGGGACAGGAATGGTGCTGGAGAACTCAGAGACGTGGCGGACGCTGGCGACGCCGCGTGTGGGGAGTTTGAGTCGGAGATGTTGTTTTGCTCTTTCTCACTCACTTTTTGCCCATCCTCTTTATGCGTGCCGTTCACCAGAGGCGGCGGGGACGGGTTGGACGGACCCGGCCCGGAGGTCAGCAACGTGCTGTGGAGGCTCTCCAGTTGCAGGCGGTCGCTGATCTTCATGGTTTTCCTAGCACGGAAGATCTTCTTTTTCTCCTCTGCTACCACAACTTCCATTGCTTCCTGCTGGGTGACAGAGACAGGTAAGAGCAGGAAGATAAATCCAGGTGTGACCTACAGATGCACACGTGAACGGCACAGCATGCTCCGCCTGCTTTGATCTTTACGCATTGCACACTGTAACGGCTGCAGAGCCTCACAGGAAACACTAGAGGTCACTGTAGAGCTCTTCTGGTTACTTGTTTGCTCTCTTCTAGAAGGTTCTTTCAGATATTTCCATACCAAACTGTTTGGTTCCTCAGCAGCCTGATTCTTTGCTCCTTTAGTCTGTTTTCTAGATTAAATCTGCCTGACCGTGCCTACCTGAGTCTACCCTGCTCTGACTGACCTGCAGTTAAGGAGCACATCAGTGACTCTCAAACTCAGATCAGACTAAATGCTCTGATGATCCCCGATGCCCTCACTTTGTGGGAAACCTATGATTTCCTGTTTACCAAAGCCCCGATCCAGAAAGCAGAAGAGAGGACAGCGAGTTAACAACAGCAATAACCCCACCTTCCTCCCATCCCCCCGTTTCTCCATTGGTTCAGTCCTCAGCCAATCAGAACGGACTATGTGGGGCAGTGCTGGCAGCAGTAAAGAGTTTATGCAAATCATGATGGACTTCCCATACATGGCTTTGATTGTTGCGCATGGTTGTTTACATTTTAATAAATAATCATTTAATAAATGTATACATACAGGAGTAACAAAGGGCTGGAAGCTGTGTGTAGCAGGAAGGCTCTGAGCTGCAGTGAAATGCTCCCCCTTCATTTACAAAACACAAGCGAGGGACGTGAAGGCTCACCTTTATGCCAGAAGGTTGCTGATCATGGATCTCACACAGGATTCGTCAGTAACCTGAAATAAAAACAACATATTCATGATTTTTTTTATCCCGTAATTCTTGCACAGATGCACAAATCGTGCAAATTTAGCTCCACTAACTTCAGCGGTTTCTCTCCCGTCTGTCGGGCTGACCCGTACAGGTTTGGCTTTTATTTGGAGGGGTAACAAAATAGCTAACAAAATGCTAACATCCTTCCTAAATAAATCATAACATTAATGGATTGAGCCGTTAGGAAGGAGCTAAAGGAAGCTAATAAAAGATGTGGTGTGCACGGCATGAGGAGACGTGTGACGAGGAAGTGGCTCGTCAGAACAAGAGCTTAGAGACCAAACTGCAGAGGCTCTCATGCAGTTTACCGACCAGCTAGCAGCTAAAATCAGCTGCTAACAGCCATCACTCAAATCTTTCCTGTTAAAACCCATTTTAAATGAAAAATAAATCATTTAACAGAAATATTCACATGGAAGATGCTGGATAAATGTGTCTAAAACAACAAACTCCAGCTATCACTCGATCCAATCTGGGTTTTTCACTCTGAAGCTGGTTAGCTTTGCTTTTCCTGCATTGCTGATCTGTATTCCTGCAACAGATGGAGCCATGTCAGAACCTCCTCAGGCCACTAAATGTTCACTTACACTCGTGTATCCTCTGATTTAGCATGTTCTGGACTGGGGTTTTACACTGTAAAACACCACAGAGAAGCCATTCCTGCTCTGATCTCACATCAGCTCCTTTTTCTATAATAGCTTAATATCTAATCAAACACACAACAAACCATAATGTAAAGTCAGCATGAAGAAGTGGAGCGATATAAAGGCGAGCACGATCACGGCTCTACTTCACATTCCAATGTTATTGCACGCTGCGCAGAGCTGGGTCTCCCCTCCCTCCATCCTACGCCTGGGTTTGGTGCAGAAACTCAAAATGGCCGCCAGCTCTGCTGTTCGCTGCCAGGATGAGACCTCTGTAGCTAGCTGAAAAGGACTCTCTGTTAGATCTATCAGGTTGCAGCACCATCCTGCACAATAAGGATGCTGTTTTAGCCTCGGGCGTCCCCCACGTTAACAAAGTGTTAAGAAAAAAACCTTAACTGAGCCAAACTAGATCTCAGAAGGCGAGTCATAACTGAACTGTCGGGTCTTAAGTACACAAACTATAAAATCACTGTTATAAATAATAAAAATCTCATTAACGATACGTCCGATGCATGGCCGAGGTGTGAAACCGGGAACTACAGCGACTTAAATTCACGTTTCAGGTCAAAACGATGCTTTTAAAGCATGACATGTTTCATGTCTGCTGTTTGCTGATGACTGACATCAATTATTATCGTCGCTGCACGGCCTCCTGTTAAAAGCTGCAGCCTGAAAAACCCGATGTTTTTTACTGCACAGAAGGATTAAACTGTGCGTTAGTAACCTTTCCACAAACAACCGTTCAGCCAGCAAAGTTTGACAGATGTGAATCTCCTCCTTCCAGGTTTTAACAAACTAAAAGCGAGTTAAACAGTTAACCCATTTACACTGATCTCAGGTCAGTGCTGACGCTGATCTACAGGCACATCTGTAAAGGTTTGTCTGAATCCTCTGCACGCTGTAGCATTGGCTGGTGTGTAAAAACCAGGTTAGAAAGGTTGCCAGAGGGTGGCGGTATGAGCAGCGTTGCTCTTCGTTACAGGTAGAAGGAACTCAACATGGCTGCAAACAAACCTCACACAGTAAAAACAAAGAAAAGAACCACTGAAGCATAACAATGCAATATACCTGCAGCTGTGGATGCTGTTCCAAGACACCACGTTTCTTATGCACACATTTAAGATACAAATAAAAAACTTTCATAGTTGCACGCTTGTTTTTTTCATTTTTATCTGGTATTTCAGACCAACTACTTACAAATACAGACAATAAAACTGAAGCATACAGCGAATGCACATTAATTAACTGCAACAACATGTGAGTCAACAGGAACAAACGATGACAGGAGGCAACTAAATACCACCTTTAACTACAAAGTTAGTGTTTACAGACAAGTTCTCCAACAGGCAGAAATGAATGGTTCCCAGTAAAAGTACAAACATTAGCTTCTTTCAACTAGCAAAACTGAGAAAAAACTCTTGAATGTGAAGCTACACGGTGAAAAATTGATGAATTGAGTTGCAGAGAATTGTCAAGCATGCTTAATGTGAAAATGAAAAAGAAAAGTATGTAAACCTTGAGCAGGATGTGTGGCTTTTGGCCTTCCATACATTTCAATGTGGGAGAAGGGAAGAGCTAAGAGGTAGGCACCAGAAAAACCAAAGAAAGAAGGAGGGGCTCTGCGAGGAAGAGTCCATGTTGTCACATGCACAGGTCGACTCTGGAAAAGGTGTTTATATAAGGCATCACTTACAGCCTTTAACACATGGACCGGTTCAATGTTTCTCTGCTATGTTGCATCAATAAGATATAAAATACAGAAACTAATAATAACTTTTAAAGAATAAAAGTAGACTTTTTTTTCCCTCTCCTGCTGAAAAAAAACAACAAAAAACATCTACAAGTACCACAAAAGCAGCTAATGAAACAAGTGCAGGGTGGTGATAATAACTTACAACCCTAGCTAGTTGCGCAGAGGGGAAGTACACTGCACAGACTGTTGCTTAGCAACACCCATCCCCCAACTCTAGCACAATCTAGTCCACAGAATGGAAATCTACAGCAAGCATGGACCGTACCATCATGAAAACAGGGTAGGGGGGGGACCCGTCTGCCCCAGTCTTTTTTTAAAGAAACACTGAATGTAAAATATGTTTGATGGGTTAGAAAAAAGGCCAAACACTGGGACACCACTGGTTTCCGCTTCATGTTCAGGACTCATCATCTAAAAAGGTAACATGTACTGTATCTAATTAAAAATGTAAAGCAACCTTTTCATGGAAAATGACTTTGCCTCTACTTGTCTTTCTGCAGAATCTCTGAGATGGTATCTGAACTGCATAATTACAATGCGATCACCCCAGGAACCATGTGCTATGAGCCGAGCACTCACTGCAGCCCTCCTCAGCTCAGTGACTTAGCCAGTGGGGGGCTACAATGAACCCTGTTCAGGTTGTTTTTAGATTAGAAAAAGGGATTCCTTCAACATAAAAAGTAATTTTAAAAAAATATATAGTTCTGGACAAAATTAGCATCACACAAACATCCCTAATTTTTTATCTTTTAATTGTAAAAACACTTCTATGTTCTAGTTTCAGCACAAAACAACACCAATCACCCAAAAACCCATCCCCGGACTGTTTCACAACAGTTTCTCTCTAATAAAAAGGTCATCTCAAACTAAAAGACACGAGCCTATCAACTGCAGGTTAGATAAATAGTTTGCTGACCTAATCACATGACGGAGAAGCCAGAAAAAAGGGAAGCAAAAGGGGGAGGAGTCTGGATCAGTCCATGTTGTGTAACTCAAAGATTATTAAAGTCATTTGCTGTTTCATTGTGTGTAACGTAAGAAAAAAAAAACTCAAAAGGAATTAAAAACCCATAAATCACCTTTAACACTGCAAAGCAGCGCAACGTGCACATTGAGCCTAGCTAAAGGCGCAGACAGCGCTAAATTTCACAACCAGAAAGCACTCAACCTCGAGGCAGCTGCCCCCACCCTTTTTCTCTCTCACACAGTCTCTCTCTCTCACACACACACACACACACACACACAGCCTGCTCTGGAACAGCCAACATGGGCTGAACCACTCTCCTCCGGGGAGGCAGTGGGGGAGGGGCCACGAAGGAAAAGAGGTAAAAGGTATCAAAGTAAACTGTAAATAAAAGTATTATGCGACTAAGATGTGCTTAATAAAAACACACCAATGGGTGTGAAGCCAGAAAATGTTTAAATTAAAGCGTTACCATCTCTTTGGATATTTATGAGTGTCTCTTCATAAATAAACAAATGTGTAAATGAGAATGTTTATAAAGCATAATAAGTTAAAAAGAGGGAAGGTTTTAGCCACTGTTTTATGCTAGCTGCATACAAGTAAACTAGAGCACAGCTTGACACCCTAAGCAGCCTCACCCGCCTCTCCCACAGAGGGGGAGGGGGTGCTGTTAAACAGACCGAACCATTCCAACACGGGGGTGGCTTATTTATATAAGCACAACAATATCACAGTGAAATATATACATGGCTTAATCTCGTTGTACATGTGTATAATGACAATAAAAGGCATTCTTTTCTATTCTACAACTTAATGGAAATAATACTTTCTTCATCGTTTCCTCTTTTATCCAAGACTTCAGCACAAAACACTGATCAAGTATCATCTTTTTTTATTTTTCTCTTTAAAAAAGACATTAAGCTTTACTCAGCATCCTTCACATGTTGATGAAAAAGCCCTGCGATGAGAATTAAGAGACAAAATGGCTGTGCACTCTTCTCCCAGCCCCCCAGCCCCACTGCAGAAGCACAACATGGCCACCAGTGTTGCTGTGAACGGCATGCTGAGCACATAGGAGCAGATCATGTAGCAGACTCCACCCACAAAAGTACAAAGAAAAACCTTGTCTTTGCACATCAAGTTTTATTTTTGGGTTTTTGGTTCAGATTTATTGTCTTTGTAGAAGCTAGGTCTAAATACTTTTAGTACCTTTTCCCCACCACATAGCTTAAACCATGTGCCATAAGTAAACCTGATCTGGGGCTGTTTGGGATGTCAGATACAGATCGTGGTGTAATCTGCAAACAAAAAAACTAAACTTTATACCTAATATTTGTATGGAGGTAAAACAGAGTGGAAAAATATTTCAAGCCACCCCAGCTGCCTGCATCTGGATTCACTGAGACTCAAAATGGCCGCCTGGTCTGCCGTGCACAGCTCCACTGAGCTCCTGCAGCTACATCTTACACAGGATATCAAGTTTCAGCAGCACCATACCAAAGGGAAAAAAATCCCATGTGCATAAATCCTACAAGGATGTCTTATTATCATTTTAACCAAACTACTGAATATTTAGCTTCATTTCAACCAAACTACTGAATATTTAGCTTCATTTAAACAAAACTACTGAATATTTAGCATCTTTTCTACAAAACTACTGAATATTTAGCATCTTTTCTACAAAACTACTTGATATTTAGCAACATAAATCAAATCTCAGTCTTTGCAACAGTGTTAAAACGTTCAACTTGTGTTAAGTTTCTGCCTGCAAGTGATGGAAAAACTGACCATAACATTTGCTTGCTGCGTTTTATTCAAATACACAAGCATTGCCTAGATTTATCACACTGGTGCTTCCTCTACCGAACGTTTCCTCTTGGAACTGCACTTTTCATTCACAGCTCAGGAGCATGCAGGTCATGTAGACCAGAAAACAGCCCTGAGACGTGGAAGTGAGTGAAGCTGCGCTGTCTGCATGATAGCTTTGTCAGGGAACCTGCACAAAAGGGGAGGAGAGAGGTTTCTGCCTCAGTCCTGTACTAGCACGGGAAAGAGCTCTTTAAGAGTCTGAAGTGAGCAGAAGATTTAGATAATTAGCTTTTAGGTTTAAAACATCCTTTGAAGGGTAACATTTTTTTCTAAAACAGGACATTAGCTGAGGTCAAACATGAAAGATTTGCTCTCAAAATGCCTCAAGTCATGTGACAAAGTAGGTAAAACCAAATACTCTGCCAATGCATGTGACTAAAACAAGCATCAGGTACAATCTACCTCATGCTTCTACTCTTTCCTACATAAGCAGATATTTTGAGTTTGTTCCTACCCGAAAGGCAGGAAGCACGATGGAGCCGAGACTGGGTTATTCTGAGCAGCACCAGATTTTTTTTTATCCTTCCTCTAGTATTCTTTCATGTACATCTTTTATGTCCCATTTCCACCCAATCTGGGTTACATTTTACCCATTGGACTGCAACCTAGCTTTAAAAAAACAACTAATAACTACATGCATATTATTTATAATGACCCACCAAAGGAAGAAAATGTTCAACTTAATTGCAAATTAATTAAATACATTTATTTTGGGGGGGTTGTTTGAAGGAAATTCCACACAAACATGATCAAGGACTGCTTCTTAGCCAAGCATTGCCCGAGTGTTGTACGCGTGATTAGCTTTTTCTGTTCCCTCACAAACTGGAGACCAGTAAGAACTGGGTAGAAGGAAAAAAGGGAAGAAAACCAGAAAGGGCGGGGGGCTGGGGTGGGTACAACCAGGACTTTCCATGTGAATCCAGCGAGCACATGTTCCAAAGCTACAGAACAAACACATGAATCCTGAACAACACTGAAGGTTAAATGCAGCTCAGATATCTTCATGGAGCTGCTCATCTTTCTCTGGTGCAACCCCCCATCTACCTGTGACAATCACCAGAGAATCCACTGATCAGATCTACGTAAAGCTAGCGCTACAGCCAGACACCCATCCCCCCCACACGCCTGCAGTCTGCTCCCACCGGAGCTTTACAGCCAGGCATGGACTAAACCATTGTAGCAGGAGGGAGGGAGATGTGGAGGGACACGTCCAAACCAGTCTCTGAGATCATTGGTGAAGGTTTAACTAGCAAATACCAAACGGGAAGATATTTGGAGGGAGTTTTTGGCATTTCTGACCTGAAAAATAAATATTTGTTTTCTCCAACTTCTTCTTCTTTGTTTTTATTTTTTAGATCTACCTCTAGCAACAACACGATTATTTATCATGTCAATTATCTCAAGTTTGCTACATGGAAAAAGAAAAGTTTGCTACATGGAAAAAGAAAAGTTTGCTACATGGAAAAAGAAAAGTTTGCTA
>JBAMHV010000004.1:4241315-4252682 GCA_037177535.1 Pseudomugil gertrudae | reverse complement strand
CTTGAATTTGGAGCATTATCAGTAAATCCTGGTGGTAAACAAGTCTCGTTGCCATGGAGACTGTAATAACAAGTCTTGAAATAGCAGAAAAAAATATACGCAGCGAGACTCTCGTGTAGCACAACTTCCACCAGCGTGAAAAGTCTTCATGAACGACCCAAACTGAAGCTGATGTAATAAAATAAGACATATATATTACAAACATAACGACAGTTAACACAGAGCTACTGTTTGCTGCCACCTAGTGGCGCATTGCAGAACAGAATGCATCTTCACTTCCATTTTACAGATAAGTACATAAACTGTTCTGGAGTCAGAATATAAACAGCTCCTTTTCCTTCCCATCAAACTCCCTCCAGTCCTGCACTCCTCTGCAGTATCTGCCCTGTTTCAGATCAAACCAATTATAGCACACCTGAGTGAGAGAGCAGGTGAGGTGATGGTTGCTGGAGCTCACACTGACATACACTGCAAACCAAAGCTCGGACTATCCCCCACACATCTCTTTAAGGCCCTATATTTATACTCCAAACACCTGGCTCTATGAGATATTTTAGAGGCCCTAAAATCCTGCTTTTCATAGAGCAGTTCACCAAACTTCCACTCTGACGTATTGATGCTACAACAGCAGACTTTCCTTTTACCTTTTCTTATTAACCCCAAACACAGACAGGATTTATCCATGTGACATACAGTGAAATGACTCTAAATGCGGATGCTGGCCTCTGCTCAGCTGGGAAATGACGGTAATCTCTCTTGGCAGCAAGCAGAGCGCGCTCATTTCTCTGTCCGGGGCTCTACTCGGGACACATCATCTTCTACTCACCATGAGACACTGACTTGATGTCCACAGTTTTGGGGATTTTCTCATCACGGGCCCATCCTGCGCTCTTCCTGCTCACCTGGGATTTAAACAAGGTGTTCACCAGAGTCGACTTCCCAAGACCACTGTGACCTGAGTGGGGGTGACATGGATGTAAGACAAGATAAAGGAGGGTGAAAGACTGAGGCGAGAAAGGCAGCTGGTGTGAAGAAATCCACTAAAACTCACCGACGACCATGATATTAAAGTCAAAGCCTGCCTTCATCGTCTTCTTCCTCATCTGTTCTATGATGGTGTCTATGCCTATGTATCCTAGCAGAGTGGATCCCCCGCTTGAGGTGTGGGAGCCGCCATGGCTGTGACCTCCGCTGAGTGCCGCAGCGTGACTACCAGCATGGCCGCCGCCATGGCCGATGCCGTGGCCGACTGCGTGAGCCGCGGCGTGGCCGCCTACGTGACCCGCGGCGTGGCCGCTGACGTGGCCGCCGACGTGTCCTGGTCCGTGACTTCCGATGGGGACAGGAATGCCGCTGGGAGGTGGGGCGGAAGTACCACCTCCTCCAACACCTGGCCCCTGGGGCGGGAAGGGGCTAGAAGGGGAGGAAGCCCCCACGTTGGGGGGCTTGGCGGGAACGGCTGGTTTGGGTCTCACCTCTGGAGGAACGATGTCTGACATGTCTGTAGAGGAGGAAAGAGACGGGAATAAATCAGCTGGGGAAGCAGGAAGTAGGCCAGTGGAGCAGCCGCTTTACGCGCTCTACTTTGTGGCAGCGGGCGCTTACCTCACAGGTACGCGACCCGTTTGACTTCTTATGAAGCCAGTTATACGTTTGTGTTTACATCATGCTTTAGGTTAATGTTGTTAACATGCTCACAACAAGCCGTTTTTAAGGGTTTCTGAACTGATTTAAACTGGTTTAACTGGAAACAGACCAGAGGAAAAGAAAATGTTTCTACTGAGTCGGAAATATGCGTCTGAACTACAAGCAGCACTGTCGCCCACACCATGAAGCTCCGGTAACAAACCAGACAGTGGGAACACGTGTTATTTGTGTTTATTTTGTCTTTTAAAGAACAGAAAACTGCATATAATTAGGTCCCAGACAACAAGGTTCGTTTAAAGACAATGATTAGCTATCAGCGCTCACGCAGTCTGAGATCCTCGGGTCTTTTAGAGGTTCCCACAGTGAGAACCAAAACTTATGGTGAGGCCTCGTTTCATCACCCGTCTGTGGACCAGCCTGTCAGAGAGCCTCAGGGCTTCCTGTTCAGTCTGGCTTTTACATGATATTATCTTTTTTTAAAAGTCTTTTCAAGATTATTTTTATTATTAATATAGTTTAATTCTTTTTAAGTATTTTTTTCATATTTTATTATTAAGTTTTTTATATTTAAATACAACTCACTTTAGTAGTTTTATTTTTTGTTTTAATTGTCACTAAAGTTTATATATATACATATATATATATATATATATATATAGGTGTGTGTTGGCCCTGTGAAGGACTGGCAACCTGTTCAGGGTGTACCCCGCCTCTCGCCCGTTGACAGCTGGGATAGGCTCCAGCCCCCCCGCGACCCCGCTCTGGGAACAAGCGGTAGAAAATGGATGGATAGATGGATAGGTGTGTGTGTGTGTTTTGATGAAGTTTGAATGAAGACCTAAGAGATGACAGATTAAGGAATAATCTAAGAACTGCTGCTGTTTTATGGGTCTATTTGGCTTAAATTCAGGATCACAGGGAAGCTGGAACGTATCCCAGCATCGGTGAGAAGCGGGTAAACCACAGAGGACAGGTCACCATCACAGCTGGATCAGATATAAACATCTCTTATCATGAAGTAATACTGAATACAAGTTGTTGTAGAGCTCCATGCCATCATTCTATCACTAAACAAGTGTTTTCAGCATAAACTGGATTAGAAACCAACCAGAACCAGAACTACTTCCTTCTTTAACCTCCCAAAGCTGAACATATCGATCCACCTGCATTTCAGTGACGATCTACTGATATAAATGTCACAAACAAAAGCCACGGCGTTGCCTGGAGCTCTCTTTTGGTTTTAAGCCAAATAAAAATGTAGAGTGCACTAACTTGGAGGATGGGATTTATCAGAGAGACGCCCATATTCCACTAATCTAGACACACGGTGGCATTAAATAACCAGAAAATATCATGGTGGTTATTTATGTAACAGATAAGCATCATGTCTGACTTGAGTTTTACCAAAAACCTGATTGATTACATTAGTAATACTTCACAGATCTCAGCATGTATAGTTAATTTCAGATTTAGGAAGCACCATTTGAGCAGAAATTTGAGCTTTTTAAGTGATTTTAACAGTAATAAATGATGCTGAGCCAAGAAGAGCCCTCCAGTGTGTGCATATGGAGCAGCCTGCTCAGTTATAGATACACAGCACAGGGGTCATGAGGCAGTGGCTGTCACTTCGAGTTATCACAGTGTTCATGTAGGTCTGCTCTCCTCTGGCCTTTTGCAGCATAAATAATAATAATAATAATAATACACCATTAAATCATTTCAGGAGTCACGGCTACTTTAAGATGAATAAAGATAAATAAAACCGTCTTTATGTGACTGTAAACGTAACGAGGCAAAGGCCTTTTGTCTGTCTCCAGTCATGCTGGATGATAACATTAGCATCGGTTAGCTAGCTGCTAACCGCGGCCGGCTAACGGTCCGCGCGGGAGTGTCACACTTACCGACTCCCGCTCACTCAGTCTGCGCGAGGAAAAGACAGGTGTGCGTCGCTGTTCCGGAGCCGAGAACAAATACTTAACACAGATATGACCGTAAGAGGAACAGTCATGTGATAAGCCTGGGTACCTCTTCTTCTTCTGGCCCAGAGCCCTTCCTTGTCTGTTGCCAAGGCGACAAGAGGAGAGGGAGTGGGGAGATGCAGCGCACATGCGCAGTGTGACTGCTTCAAAGGTTTTTTTTCATCCTCCCATTTAACCTCCAAAAAGAGTGTTTGTTGTCCATAACAAACACGTTTTTTTTGTTTAAACTGAATTATGATCAGATTGAAACAATTTTGATTAAATGTGAGAATAAAATAAAATAAAAATGATGAATGTGTTGTTTTATAACAACACGTTAGACATAATAATGGTGGTTCGCATCTCCTTCACGGAGTAAATTTGCATATTTGTTAAATCTCAGCGTGGAAACTGAGGATATCTGTCAGTAAATAAATCTGTGAATATGGCTGTGAGGAAAACAAACGGTGCACAAGCACGTGTAATAAGAAGCTAACAAGTATCTTATAAATGTCAAACGTTTTGGTTCTTTCTGTTGGTCTTTGCAGGTAGAAATAAAAGATTACCACCATGAAGCTGAAAGGTTTTTATAGCACACATGTTCAAATATTCCAGATATGCATTTATTTTCCCATAGAGCCAACACAGAATACTATGCACAAGTCTTGAGCTCGTCTTGATTTCCTTCCAGCAGCCATAGCTTTTTAAAAAAATGTCTTTAGTAGCTTATAGAAACTAATGAAAGTTAACACAGAAGTAAAGGTCAAAAGGAAGGGAAACAAGCTAAGGAAATGATACAAGAACTGGGAAGAAAATCAGGTAAACAGGTCTTAAAACGTGATGAATTTTTCTGAGACTTTAACTTTACAGAAACAGTGATGGATCATCTTAGCAGAGAACAAAACAAGAAAGCCAACTTTTAAAGAAGAGCTTTGAAAAGTCCTTTAGAAAAAAACGACTGAGAAGCTAGAGCTAAAGAATGAAAGTAATCATATCATCACACTACAAACAGTTTATGTAAATTAGATTATTGATGATATGCAGAATTCTATGATGATAAAACGACGGTCGGTAAATTATTAAATAGTTTGAAGCCCATCTTGTCTTTAAAGAACACTGCAAGTTCAAAGATCTATAATAACTTATTAAATATTATAAATACTAAAAGAAGACACACCTCCATCACAACTCAAGCTGAAAGTTTTAAGACAGATCCTACAAAGAGTCACTAATGTGAGTCTTCCTCTTTTACACCCTGAGAAACTGTTGCTATGTTTGCATCCTGACAGGATCCATGTCGACTCCCTGGTAACAAAGCCGTGAAGAAAACTCCAGAAACAGCTTTTTAACGGCCGTACGTCTTTGTAAAGTGAAACAAACACCCAGCTACACAGTGCTCAGTTTAACCCCTTCCACTCTGGATTAGAACTCATTGATATGCAAAGAGGATGAGTTCCCTCCGGTTTTAAACCAACACTTGACAGCATTTACAAAGTTTCTTTCAGGCATTAGAGGCACAACTTTCCTTTCATGCTGCAGTACTCACACTTAAACTCTGAGAGTCTCTCTCTCCTCTCCTTCCTCCTTCGCTTTGCTGTGTTTGTGTGGAAAACTGCTTTGACGTGTCTCCCAGCTGCTGTTTGACAGACTCTGCTAACCAACGTCTGTCACCGCCGTGTCTGTTACTCTGCTGATAAGGAGTGATGTCTTCTACCCCCCCGCTATCCTCTTTGAGCACCTCCCTCAGACAGAAAACTTGCCTGACACCTTAATCTCGATGCATGTGTTGCCTTTGCTCGCATCCGGCCTGTCTGTACTCACCCACATACACCGAGCCTGGGTAGACCATGGTGACGTAATACGGATCCTCTGCTTCAGACTCCTCGGTGGTAAATGCTCTCCCTGAGTGCTTTAGCTGTGGAGAAGCTGACAGTTCTGGTCTCTGGTAGAGACCTTTTGAGCCGCTGCCAAAGCCGAACGGGCCGCGTGCCACAGACGGGGGTCTGGCTTGTTCCAGTAGCTTTGCTGGCACCTCATGGCGGTCAGGTGGGACTAAAACATCTGTTTGATTGGGACTCGTGTTGCTGTGACTTTTTTGCTGTGGTGACTGTTTGTGTGATTGAAGGCTGTGCTTTGCAGACATAGAGAGGGAGGCCTCCTGGGCCTTAGGTGCCACCAGACAAGCCTGAAGCCGATATGATCCACGTGAACATTGAGAAACCCCGATTGCCTGATCGACATATCTCGATTGGCAGTTGTACTCCTTTACGTCCATCTGTGTAGTCCGTCCGTATTTCTGACTGGACTCGATGTGTTGGGATTCATCCGATGACTGAAAGAACTTAAATGATGCCGGTGTGTTGCTTTCGACAGACGGATCGCCTCTTGTTTCATTGTGAAAGTCAAATCGCCTCCTTCTTGTTTCACCGTCAGTAGAGACAACCCCGAACAGAGGCTCTGAGGAAAATGGCATATTGGAAACGGCTCTTTTCCCAGGATATATCTGCTCATGTGACTGGTGGCTTGAGGTCAAATCTGAGGCGTGAGAGCGACTCTTACAGGAGTCAGCGTGCTCCATCGCTTCGCTTGGTTGACATTTGTGCTCTTTGAAGTTTGGCTCTGATTCAGACGTGATGTCAACATGTGGAGTCTGTGGCTTTTCTTCAGCTGCGTATACACTTTTACTTATTCCAACTCTGTGTTGTAGGAAGTCCTGAGATGAGGCTGGGTCGGGTTCGGTCTGGTGTCTTGACTCCGTGCTCGTCATGGTACGAACTCTCCTAAACCCAGGATGAGTAAAGTCCAATAAAACCCTTTCATCCAGAATATCACGCCTTACCTCATCCAAGGCTTTTGCATTAGAGATGGGAATGGATCGAGCGCGCCTTTCTCTTGCAACAGGAGAAGACTGCCTTCCCGATTGGCCATCTGAACTAGCACCTCGGCACACTGATGTCGGAGATGGGGTTAGTCTGGGTGTTGGGACAGTCAGAGTTGGAGATACACTCGGTTTTGGTGGTAATGGAGAGAAATCCCTCCGTGGCGAGGTGGGCACATGAAGAGAATCACTTGGCTTTGATTTGAGAGTTGGAGGAGTGGGAGGAGAATTTGGCTTTGCAGAAAGAAACTGAGAACCATGTGTTTTAGATTTAGTCCCTGGAAGCGCTGGAGCTCGTTCTCCGAGGTTTCTCTCTCTCTGAGCCTTTCTCCACGAAGGCTGAACCGACGTCTCGGAGGAGGAAGTTAAATCTAACGACCTGTGAATGAAAAGATGTCACTTACAGTATTATGTAGGACATTTATGTATGGAAACACACCGCTTACTTGTCAGCCGTTGACAGTTTTGTGCTGCGCTTTTCAAAAGCGAGCCCCTTCTCATCAAAAGATGGGATTTGAATAGCCTTCTTCTTCACCACAGGAGAAGACAGAGGAGACAAACACACCTTCGGATGTTGGTTTGTTTGTCTGCAGGAAGAAGATACTCCTGACATCAAAGGTGCCAGGCGGTGAAAAGCACTCATTGTGTTTTAAAGAAGCTGGCAAACAGATGAAAAGGATTAGTTTACAAAGGGAATCACAGGGGAAAATTGGGCTGCAGACACAGATACAAAGCCGAGTATCTCATAACTTTAACCACCCCTGTGGACCGACAGTCATGAAAGAGGTAATAAGTTTGTTTCCTTCTGCAAGAACACTACAAAATCTACAAAATGAACATCAAATAGGAGTTATGAAAAAGGCAAACCTGCTCGGAGCGGTGCCTTTTGCCGTCTCGACGAGTCAGTAAACAAGACAACGAATGCGAGACGGGGAGCAGAGCAGTAGGAAGCAGTGGGCACACAAGCTCCATTCTCTCCATTCCTTTACACTGAGCCGTCTCTGTTTCACTCCCACTCTGGTGTCCTGTTTGATTTGCTTCATGACAGACTGTGAAGTCTGATTGTCTGAGTGTCTGACCACAAAGCAGACTCACAGAGGAACTTCTCACTTCGGCTGAGCTCCATCACCATCAGCGAGTACTTCAGGTGATGAGAGGGACAACCTCAGGCCCCTGCACAGCTTCGTAATGGCTCGTCACGGGAGGTGGGAGAGTGATGAAGTTTGGGATTGTTGATAACAGCAATGAGGTTAGACATACAGTTAGTCATTTCATTCCATCGGTCGGCACCTCTGTTGTGCAATTAAAGGTTAACGTGTTCCCGTTTCAGCATCATAAGGTTTGTGATCAAAGTGGAGCAATAGATTCAGGAGTTTTGGAAAACACAAAGCATCATCCTAGATAGCGAGATGAGGCCTAGCTGCAGCTAACTGGGTGGAACATCACACCAGGTTTTGGATGTGATCATCCATCATGAAACCAGGTTCAACAGAAATCTTGTACTGACTGAATTTGTTCTCTTGTCTGAACGATAATGTCAGGAAAACATCGTTGTAGCACAGCATCACTTCTGCGTGCCATTCTTGTTGCATGATAGGAATAGTGATGCATTAAATGATGGCGGAGTGGTGGCCTCAGGGTTACGGAGGTGCACTGGGTTCTGGAGAAACCCAGGTTTGAGAGGAGAACCACTGTGGGTTCTTGCACAAGACTCTTAACCCCTCCCAACTGCTCCCCAGGATCCAAAATGGCCGCCTACTGCACACCTTTCCCAGTGAGGAAGTAAAAATGATAATTAAAGGAGATATATGATGTTTTTAAATCCTTCTTTTAAACATGTAAATCCACTTTTTAGCCCTTAAATACACTTTTTGTGCACTTCTAAGTGTTTAGGAATGCAGAAAATGTACATTTATTCCCTCCTGATGCTGCACATATATCTTTATATTCTTTGTGGTCGTATTTTTCAGTCTGTTTAATTTTCTCTATTACGTTTTTTTTATCTATCACATCACAGTATTTGCTGCCAAATATAGTCGTGGACTTCCTGTAATCAATGTGGTGAATCTGATACGTTGACATTTCTAGTAAACTTAGCAATAAAATGATTATCTGCTGGGAGATTAGCGTATCGCTGCTATCAAGCTACAAACATGGCGGAGCATTGTAGAAGTTCCTGTGACCTGGAGGGGGCGGGGCTTAAAATGCCTTTTATATATTTTATACAAAGTCTGAGTTTAACCTGGATATTTAAAAAGGACCTTTTCTCTCATAAACATCTATAAAAAGGGAACAAAGTTCTTTAACAAAGTGTGTGACGGTGTGTGACGGTGTGTGACGGTGTATGGCGGTGCAGTAACATACAATGAAAAACCTTCTGCCCCTTTTCCTGCAAATGATTATTAGACATTACCGGAGTGAAATTGTTTTATCTGGTTGTAAAATGTGTTGCTACTTTATTAGTCTGAAAAAGCTTCGATTGATCAGGAGCCGATATGAAAGGCACGATTTCTGCTATATTTAACCGTCTGAGAACGGAAACAGAAAAACGTGACGAGAGCAAACACACTTATGATTGACTATTTATAGTCAATCATATGAACAAACATCAGAGCTTGTGAGAAGGGCTCCGTGTAGTTAGACGTAAATGCTTCAGTCAGCTACTGAAGCTGATGATCTGGGTCAGATGAAGCCTGGTTTTCCTCTAACACTGAGGATCAATCATCATAAAGATATGTTTAAAAAGATAAAATGCAGTTGTGAGAAACAGTAAATGTACAAAGATGTTACAGGCCGATGGGTAAGTCCTGAGACGTATCAAAGCTTGATAAAAAACAACAGGTACACGGTTAAACTGGATCAAACCGTTTTATTTTTGTATGAACAAAGGAGTCATGTGATCAGCAGAGGAGAGTTCACAGTCTCCTCATCATGCTGCCAGGTAAAAATAAAACAATATACATTTAAAGCATATACTCTTCTACTGCTCCATCTAAGATTACCCTGACGTCTCGCTTGGGTCAGCAGAATTTATTTCAAGGTGTTTCACCACATTTTTGGCACGGCATCATTAACGTTCGTGTCTCAGCAGCAGCCGCCGACATCAGTTAGAGGATGAAAAAAAATCTTCCCCACTGGCAGCAAAGTCATGTCATCCACATCACTTTAAATAAATTGCACAGTAAACGTGTAAATAATGTAACGTGATTGTCAAATGACAAAAATGTCATGTAAAAGTTGGCACAGGGACGAGATGGCATGTGGTTTATGAACACTAAAACGGCAAGATTTAAAAAAATGATTTCTTCTGTGCGTTTAAGTTTCCTTCATATAAAATTCTGCTTCACCTTTCTCTAATATCTGCAGAGAAAAGCTGGAATGATACAGAACATTTTTAATGATTATAATTAGCAGATCTTTTCCCTCCTTTCCGGTCGCTCGGGTGTTGGCCCCCCCAGCCCCCCCGCTGTATCGCGCCCCTGTCCACATGGCCCCGCCCTCTTATTCCCGCCTCTCCATCATATCAGGGCATTGCTATCGTCATCTCTGCAGTTCACGCTGGCCACCAGCGGGTGATGCCGGATTGTTTTGTTACTCCATTTGTGAGCATCCTGCAGCCCGGGCTCGAGGAAGTACAGGCACGCGCCGAAGCCTGCCAGCACCAACACGGACACCAGCAGGTAGAGGGGCACGAACCAGTCCAAGAACAACCACGACATAACGATCTGTCAGAGCAGAGGGGATGATGCGGGAGGAGGAGGAGGATGGATGAGAGGGAGACAAAATGAGAGTTACTCTAAATCCTCCAAATACGCATCAAGCTGCAGCACCTTCACAATGAATCCATCCCATAATAAACAAGCCCCTCGCTGCCTGTCACTACTTCTGTCACATTGAAATCCTTCATTATTATCTGGCACGTGCGCCTGTATAAAAGACGTGTTTACCTGTCTCTCTCTCCGCGTTTGGTAGTGATGGTGTGCGATGAAGAGCAGCTGGCGCGAGACACCGCGACCATGAGATTAACCCACCGTTTGCACGCGCAGAAATCACAGGTGCTCTCTGAGAAACGGAGGCTGCATGCGGCTTCATCCTCCAGCTCTGACGTTCAGGGGAAGGGGCGGGGGTTGCCATGACAACACCTCCTGCTGATGGCTGAGAGGATGAAGGGAGTGGGAGGACAACTTATATAACTATAATCATAGTTATATGGTGGAGGGGGGGTGGTGGATGGTGGGGTGGAGGTGGAAGGGGAGGGTAAAGCCCCTCTGATGTGTCTGCTCACTGCATAAAATCAATTTCACTCCATTTAACAGGCTCCATCACACAGTTTATGTGACATTGAGTCCCAGATCGGGGATTTGAGGGGTCAAATTGTTCGGACTGACACCAGATTCTTATGGAGCGACTCGCCTCCCGCTCTCCTCCTCATGCTGCTGGTTCAAAGCGGATGTCCTACATAATGAGGACGGGGACGTTTTCTTATTTAAGCTCGTTCTGCTCAAGCGACACCAGATTCCTTAAAAAGCAGCCGATGCTGCTCGGAAAGCTGCACGGAGCGATAGCTCCAAAACAAACTACATCATCCCAGCATCCAAAGAAACAAACTCCCAGTTCTGATTAATCTCCCAGATTAAACTCCCAGTTCTGATTAATCTCCCAGATTAACCTCCCAGTTCTGATTAAACTCCCAGATTAAACTCCCAGTTCTGATTAATCTCCAAGTTCTGATTAAACTCCCAGTTCTGATTAAACTCCCAGATTAAACTCCCAGTTCTGATTAATCTCCCAGTTCTGATTAAACTCCCAGATTAAACTCCCAGTTCTGATTAAACTCCCAGTTCTGATTAAACTCCCAGATTAAACTCCCAGTTCTGATTAAAC
>JBAMHV010000004.1:4223148-4236728 GCA_037177535.1 Pseudomugil gertrudae | reverse complement strand
CCTCCTGGACGCCTCCCTGGTGAGGTGTTCCGGGCACGTCCCTGTGGGAGGAGGCCCCGGGGGAGACCCAGGACATGTCCCTGTGGGAGGAGACCCCGGAGGAGACCCAGGACATGTCCCTGTGGGAGGAGACCCCGGGGTAGACCCAGGACATGTCCCTGTGTGAGGAGACCCCGGGGGGAGATCCAGGACACGTCCCAGTGGGAGGAGACCCCGGGGTAGACCCAGGACATGTCCCTGTGTGAGGAGGCCCCGGGGGGAGATCCAGGACACGTCCCAGTGGGAGGAGACCCTGGGGGGAGATCCAGGACACGTCCCTGTGGGAGGAGGACCCCGGGAGGAGATCCAGGACACGTCCCTGTGAGAGGAGGCCCCGGGGGAGACCCAGGACACATCCCTGTGGGAGGAGGACCCCGGGGGAGACCCAGGACACGACCCTGTGGGAGGAGGCCCCGGGGGAGACCCAGGACACGTCCCTGTGGGAGGAGGTCCCGGGGGGAGACCCAGGACACACTGGACCGATTACATCTCGCGGTTGACCTGGGAACGCCTCGGGATCCCCCCAGATGAGCTGGTGAATGTGGCTGGGGAGAGGGAAGTCTGGGCTTCACTCTTGAGGCTTAAGCATTATGAATAATCATTTATTCTGTTTGGTATCAACGTATTGATTATGCATTTCCAAACATCTCCTTTTGAGTCCAAAAAGAAAAAGCTGTACTTGGAGATCTCTCTGAAGAAGTTTCTCTTGTTTCAACACTGTTTCCAGCCTCATAAACCACTTCACATGCTGCTTCAGGGATCGTTTGGTTTGACCAACATAAGACTTTTCCTCCATGTTTCACAGGGTCCTCCAGAGACATCGTCCCAGAGACATTGTCCCAGAGACATCGTCCCAGAGACATCGTCCAAAGAATCATTTGGATCAGGTGTGTTGAAGCAGGGAAACATCTAAAATCTACCCTTAAAAGACCAAAGTCTAAGCCGCCTGATCTACACGGATGACTCGTGACTTGATGTGTTATTTAAACAACTGCTTTCTATTATGCTCTTTGCTTTGAAAGTTATTTAAAAGAAAGTCGGGATATAAAGTAAATTTTCAGGGAAATTAGAAAATGATTAACACAAAATGTGTTTATATAACTCGGTGGGATAACTTGTCCAGGGTGTAAATAAAGTCAGAAGCGGGGTGATGAATAACGATGCACTCAGATTTCTGGAGGTCGGTCCCAAATAAAACATAAATGCTTTCTTCCCATCTCTCTCTGGGTGCTTCAATAAGACACCGTAATCACATTTCCACCCCAGCGTTTGTCAGGATGAGTGGAAGGTTAATTTCCTCTAGCAGGAGCGGTCCAGAGCTCCTGTCCTGCAACGATATCATCCTTATCAGACATTCCTCAGTCCCAGTGACGGCTTGCTGTCCTTCCAGTTCCTCACATGATGCCAAAACATTGTTTGCTTAACTTGTCTGGCAGCTGCATGCCGTGATGATAACCTTTTATTAGAGTGTGTATGCAGACGTGACGCCTTGCACGGTTCAGACGCACCTCTGCCTGCAGCTCTCATTATCCTCTGAACATGAGTTTGGCCTGAGCTCGACTACAGAGCAAGGTTATTTATCCACTTACAGCAGGTCACGATGCCCTTTGGAACGAGCATCATGTTTTATTAAACAGCTAATAGTTTCATAATAGCCTGAATCTTTTCTAATAAAAACTTTTTCACTTCCAATAAGGAAAATATTATAGAACCCAATCATTACTAACCTAATCAAGCTAATGATAACTAGCTAGATAAAGGGCTAGCTAGCCATTTAAGGCAGCGTTTGTGGTTTGGGAGGAAGAGCAGATAATATAGCGTCTGTATTTTATTAATTAGCTAATGGGCTTTTATTCTTCTGGTTTAATTAGTCACTGGTAATGAAAAACAACACAATACTTATTATAATATTTTATTCCAACATAGATATACAGGACCCAACTAACATCAGCAAACCCGGCTAGCTAGCCAAGATGGTTAAATATCGTAACAACTGCCCAGATGTTTACTGAGGTGCTACACAATGATAATCACTTATTTTAAAAAAAACAAACTTTTTGCTGCTATTAAATTCAAACTGCTTTCATATTGATCACAAATTGGTAAAATATCTCATCTTAATGTTCTGTTAAGAGTAAAATAGTTGCAAATCAACACATTCTTTTTATTTACATCCCATCTTTTAGACAGAAAGTCCGTATAGTGAAAATGATCTTGATTATACCCAGATTATATTTTTTATATACAGATTAGTAACAAGCCTGCATTTCTGCACATATACACACTCGCCTTTTATAAACCAAGCAGGCCGAGTCAGAAATAACTCCTGTTTAAAAGCATAAAACCAACAATGACTGGCTTCATCGGACGACATCCCCTTTGGCAGAGTGTGTGTGTGTGTGTTTTCATATTGGCTGCTCCTTCACGCTGAACAATGTTAGTCCAACAGTCGACGACAGCTGCAGCTCTGCAGGACAGAGGTGAACGAGGACGCACGAGGGCTCGCTCAAATCCCCAACGGTGATTAACAAACCTACACGATGGCCGACCGCCACCATGACAGCATATCTATTATTAGTGTGTCTTTGTGTACACACACACACACGGGTATGATAAAAGGTCGAGTGCTTCTGCTCACGCGGTAGACGACACACATCCGACCTCGTCTGCTATTCAACCACAGATCTTTTCACACGTCTATGGATCAGAACGGCTTCTTTGAAACCTTAATCAAAGCTGGGCTGGTCGATGTCTGGCAGCAGAGTGTTTCTGGTCAGGTTCGACAGGTACAGAGCTGTAGCGTGTGGAACAACGCCGGCCGCCGTCTTCAGGATAATAAACAGCCTCTCTGCAGCGCTGGTCACACCGTCTGGTGTCTGCAGGGGAGGAAGGAAGGCGCTCAAAACACACAGTTGGATCAAATACAGCAGCGTGCACAAGAAGCCCCGCCTCCAAACGAGAGCGCAGTCCTGGTCGAGGTGCATTATGAACCTACGGTGGCCGGGAAGTGCAATTTAAGATCAGATATGACCCGGAAGTGATATCGTTGGGATGGGAGAAAGACAGGCTGTGTCTCAATCAGTGCACTACAATGTGCACTATGTTTAAGTGCATTAACATTTCACACTACATAGAGCGTGAAGTAGAGTTAGTGCTCTGATTGAGACACAGCCTGTGTAAACAGAGAATTACTCAGTACCAGAGTCCAATCAGAGATGGTTTGCCCGTTTTGTGGAGTGTACTTCCAACTTTTAGGTCTGGCACATTCACCCCCATTACTCAGTCCCGCTGTCTCCTCCTTAATGTTATTCACAACATTGATATGGTTTAAGCTAATTAGTGATACCATTGGAGTGAACCATGTATGGAGGGAATAAAATAGTTACAGGAATCTCTTATTGTGTTTAGGATATGTATTGGGCATGACATATTTTGATTGGGAAACTGTGTAGGGGTTTATTTAAAGCCACAGGGAGCAGAGTGACTTCAGAGAAGCTTGGATAGTTGGGGTTTTGATGTGAGGCTTACCTGGCAAATGGTAGATGCTGAGGGCGGCCATTTTGAGATCCAGGTGGGAGAGACTATTTAAGGCTGGTCTTTTGTATATGCTTGAGGCCTGATTTATGTAGCAGGGTGCATGTTAGGTTAACTCGGGTATATTTGATTTGACTTATGTTTAGTTGGTAAAAATTATTTGTTTTCTTTGTGATTTCCATTTGTTTCTTTGCTAACATGCACCAGTGTTAAATAAAAAGTTTTCATGTTGGAGGACTCAGCCTACCGCCTTCATTTAGCCACTCTGGCCACACAACTTACCACAATCCTCTTCAGACAACTGCCACAGAACGGACAATACATCCTGGATCGCCGCTGATGTCCTGTTAGCACTCTCGCTTCAGGGTCAAATCTTTGTAAAAATGTTTTGGTAAGCTTATAAACGTGTTTCACTAGATGTAAATTTCAGTGGAAGTAATCTTGAATTGCACTTCCTGGCCACCGTATGAACCTCATCATTTCAGATGCAACCCTTTTGGCATCAAGTAAACTGATAAGACTTTAACTCATCATCACAAAGATGCTCTAATAACCTTTTCTCACCCGAGCACCCCTCTCCAGATCTGCTCACAAACACCGTAAGAATGTGCGGGTTGTTTTCAGAGAGGGTCGATTGGTCAGGAGGTCATTGATCTCTTATCTGAAGCCAGAAGTTATCGGGGTGATATGGTAAGAAGTGAACCAGCGTGGTAAAACCCAGAAGTTACAGGTAAACATCCTCCATGGTTTGAGACACATACCTGATCCTCTGCAAACAACAATGGGCAGTGCAGCGTTGCAGCCAGCTTCCTGACAGCGTCCACGCGTTCGGCCGGGACTAAAGCATGACGGGCTGCAAGATGCAGAAAATACATCAGCAAGAAAGCCGTGTACCGAGAGATCTTATTATGTATGAAAACTCCATTTAATCTTATTTTATTGATCATTTCCTCTTTTATCATTCAGGATTTAATTAAGGAAGATTGCCCTACCATTAGTGACCATGAAGCAGACTTTTCCAAGGAAATATCCAGGGTCCAGATGTTTTAAGGAAGCATCAGCTGACTGGAGACTGTGACAAAACAAACGGGCAAACAGAATTAAACATCTAAAATATTTAAGACAGGATGGATTATGTTGAGCAAAGGATGCTGGAAACAGTCAGGGTTCACATTGTGATGAAAACTTTATTAATAAATGAGTAAAATTATTGTTTTTATTAACACAAACCTGTTTATTAAACTGCTGAATGTCTTTCTTTTAATTTTTCATTAAACTAAGTAAAATTAAATGATTTTTCTTCATGTTCAGGACATGATACAGATGAATACAGTGAAAGTTACCTGAGCTCTGAGGTGAGATTAATGATGAACACCACCAGGTCGATCCTAGGACGGCTTTCTTCGTTTTCCATGGGCAGAGGCAGACTCTTAGCAAGCCTCCTGTTGGTTACAGAGAAAGTGTTCAGCTTCAAAACAACCACATGTGCAACCAACAGCGAGTAATCAATCACACGACCAACAGCGAGTAATCAATCACACAACTCAAAAGAGAGAGGAGTACTCTGCAGCCCCTAACTGGTCCGAACTGGAAATTACAATGTTTAATGAATGCAACATGAACCCAAATCTTTAATTTCACAAATAAAATACTATGCAAGGTGCCTTAAGCTACTACACATTTATTTATATCTTTATTCACAGGACAGGTTATGTTTTTTAGATAGGTCTGTTGGAAAGACATTTTTTCCACAACCTAATATAGCTCAACTGAGATAAAGTAGGATTTCTGCAGCAAAAATGTGGTTATCAAAAGCTTAAAACACATCACAACATAACACGCAGTGTCTCTTTTAAAGAAAATAAGATGAAAATGTGGCTAAACGTCCTATCTACAGCCAGGTAAAGTGTCTGTGAGGGATACCCTTCTGAAACAGCTCCTGTGTGGACGGCACCATCCCAGCAAGAACACTGAAGACCCTTCATTAAATATTTATGTATTTAAAAAACTACTACAATTCAAATTTCTCTCTGGGATCAATAAAGTATTTTTATTTCATTTACAACCAGCCGAGTGATGAACCAGGGAGAAGGACAAGCCAAAGAGGAGGATAAGGTATTCCAGGTGTTTTAATTAGGTTACTACAGGAGATACTCACACATTCACAGCGATGCTCGTCTCCTCCACCAGAGCATCTGCTAAACTCTTCTGAAACTGCTCCTCGCTTTCCACCAGCTGCAAAGAAAAAAGCACAAAAATTAATGTCCACATAAAGTAAAAGAGCAAAAACATATAAAGGTGCTAATTTATTCATATAGTTTTCCTTCATTTTACCCAAAGCTGCAGATATTACTGAGATGTATCACTAAACTGGGTACACAGTAGTCCCCTTTATAGGAAAATGTATATATTTAAAGTACAGCATGTGTTTTAGTGCAATATGGCTTTTATTCCTAATCAAACTAAATATATCAACATAAAAGTCCTCCTCGCGCTAATGTCACTGGAAACGAACAATTCACAATTAATTTTAGAGCTTTATTACGAAAAAAAGTAACAAATGTGCTTTTGTTTAAACGGTTTATGTTGATGCACAACCTTTAGGAAAGTCGTAAATATCAACAGTTGGTTAAATGTAACCTGAGCTGAGCTGCATCAGCAAAATAATGCGATATATTTACTGTTTTAGCCGGTGCATCTCTTCTCTCGTGGCTCTTTATTTTTAGGCCAACACATAATGTAAATATAAACTTCACGTTGGCTGCTTTTTACACAGCTGTTAGCTAAACCTGTGGATTAGCTGTACAGTTACGTCCAAACATAAACACGCAACAATGCGTCGTAAGTTCAGGATTAAAAACTTACCAGGATACTCGCTGCGTTCAGACCAGGGAGTTTATTAAATGGCTTCAGCAGCGACATCGTGACATTATTACACACTCAACAGTGACGGATGTAGAAAATTTAGCTAAACAACCCAGGTCGTTTATCGCGCTTCTTTTCGAGTGTGCGTCTGACGTCATTACGTTAAAAGTTATAAGACAGCTCTTGTCTCCCCCTAGAGGTCGCAAACTGTACTGCACTTAACCACGAATAAAGCTACATTTTTTCTTACATTTACATTTTTTGGTAATATTTTTTTTAAAAACAGTTAGTTACTTATATTGAATACTAAAAAATGTTAGATTTGATCCCAGAAAATGTAACAAAGCATTTTCTTTATCTGAATTGCAGTGTACATCTGGCAATAAATAAACACTAGCTATGTCAAACAAAGCTGACAGTAGATAAACACATTATAACGTCCCAAAAATGTTCCAATCAAGTTAAAAAAAAAGGAAGAGTTGACCAGAAATCTGTACACATCTTGAACATAAGTTTTATTCAGAGTGGTGGCACTGCAAAGTAGACATCTCCACCCAACCAGGCTGGGCTGCATCACAGCAAAGTATCTGTGTAAATAAACATCTTGTACAATCCGTCCAGATTTATTCCGATGACATTTTTAGGAGGCCAAGTGATGTCCCTTTTAAAGTACACACTCATCACTGCATGTCAGAGGACGTGTTTCAGATTTCCGCTAGTAAAATCGTTATGGGTGAAGGCAACAATTAAACCACAACCATTAGAAGTGGCTTTAGACGGTCACATCATGTGTCTAGTAGCACCGTGAGGGAGCGCCACAGCTACTGAGGGAAAAATATGAGATTAAAAAAAACAACTAAAAGACTAAGAGGAAAAAAAAAAACTTAAAAAAAGAGAAAAATGCACTTCATGTAAGAAAAATGGAAATAAATGACCAAAGATGGGTTTCCGTCTGTTATTCTTCTCTTGTAACTGTACATAAAAGTAAACAAGATGACACAAAATGATGACTTCACTGATCCCATACGAGTCTCACTTCACAAAATCGGACAAGTTGCCCTGCTGAAGCTCCACCGTCCACGTGAACATGTCCTACTCTGAACATGCACACAAGTACGCTCGCACCAGCATCATCCCATGCTCCTTCTCGCTCCATCACAGCTGTTCATATCTCCCCCGACTCCCGCTCCTCGGAGCTGGAACGGCGGTCCCGCTCGTACGACAGGGACCTCTCTCGTTCCCTGCCTTTCGCCACGTTTGGGGAAGCTGACCTCTCCCTGTCCTCCCACTGTCCATACTCCGCTCTCTCATCGCGCCATCCCTCCCCAGCACCCTCTCTCCATCTGTCCTGGGATGGTGAGCTCTCTTTGTCGCGGGTGTGAGATGATCTGTCTCTGGAGGATCTGAGGAGAAAAAACAACATGAGAAACATTGTGAAACTCACAGAAGCTCAGATTTATTCATGATGCTCCATTAAAACGTCACATTTACAAACATTTTTAGCCGTCTTAAGACAGATTAAATGTGACACGCGCACTTCATATGATCATAAACCGTATAACATGTTTTAACAGTTCAAAAACCACCAGAAAGCAGAAAAATGGACCTTCAACCATTTAGCTGTCATTACGGTAAAACGTCCAATCACAGGCGAGATTCAGAGGGTCGTCACACATTTATAGAGTCAGTACCGTAACTCCTGAAGTATTCGTGCTAATAAAACATTTTGTCGGTGGTCACAAGAGGGTTGAATATGGGAGGGGTATGAATACATTGTACAGGTTTCAGTTTGTTGTGTGGATGTAAATGTTACTGTGCACATGCAGAAAGGCAGTTAGCACCAAACTGACACATCTGGGGGAGGATTTCCTGACAGGAGGAAGTCCAACTAGAAAAAAAACCTTTTTCCTTCTCTCGTTTACAAATGCAAGCAAACAAAAAGGGTTATGCCTTTTAAAAGCAGACCTGGTTAGAACATAGAAAGCTGATCTCTGCTACAGGACTAGCAACACTAAAGGCTTCGTTCAGACCGCAGGGTATAAAGCTCCATTTGGATCCACGTTTGTTTAGTCTGTTCACATTCAACACGACTCGTCTGTGATCTCATGTGCACCAAAAGCATCCCACATGCGCAGAAGATACGTCAACGTGACGGTGAGCATGCTAACGGCATGCTAAACTTACTGTCCGACTGTAGCAGCACATATTTAATGGCATCATTTTAAGGAGGAGATTATAAAAAGGAGAGCCGGGCGGCATTTTGTGGAGCAGAGAAACATTTGGGTTTGGAGAAGTGGTGGGAGAGTGATACGAGGAGTTAATAAATCATTTCCGAATGACGAGCACAACCCGTGTTGGTGGGATTAACACAACCTGAACGTTCAGACTCAAGCTGCAGGAAGGTGAGGATGAGGAGGAGGATTTTAGTGCAGTCCAACTCAGCTGAAGAAGGGTGCTGCGAGACCAACAGACTTCATCGAAGCGTCACCGATGAGTGAAAAAACACACCTCTTCTTTTTGTGTCTGTGGGAGTGGGAGCGCGAGCGATGCCGGTCCTTGTGTCGATGCTTCCTTTCTCGCTCCCTATCCCGATCGGCCCCATCTTCCCTGGAACGAGAAGAGTGGTGCCGTCTTGACTGATGGGACGATGAACTGCCTCCATCCCTGCAACATAAATGCAGGAAGTAAAAAGACAAGACACGGAAAGTCCCCTGGATTTAACTGAGCAAACAGGTAGGAGCCTCCTATTGGCTGATGACTGCATGGGTGATTATCTTAAGCTGGAAACTGGTGCAATGAGAAGCTTCTTATGCAACCTTGTGGAAAGACACATCCCGAGGTCATGGGAGAGAGGACGAAGCTCATGCATTAAATATCTAAAGGGATGCATAAACTACTAAAACTGTCATAAAGGGTTTAACGCAGGGGTGTCCAAAGTTGTTCCTCGAAGGCCACGATCCTGCAGGTTTTCCATGTATCCCTGCTCCAACACAGCTGACTCAAGTTAATTATGCTGAACTTCATTGGCTCTTGTGTTTATTTAATGGAAGCCAGGTGTGTTGGAATAAGGATACATAAAAAAATATTCAGGTCAGCGGCCCTCGAGGACAGACTTTGGACACCCATGGTTTAACGCATTACTAAAAACAGGAAGGGTGGTGAGGAAGTATCGTGAAGCATCCTGAAAGATGAGGATGATCAACGGCGCTGAAGGGTGGCGCAGCCACAGGAAAACCACTAACCTGGTTAACTAAAGAAAAGCACTTCAGTTTACTAAACACTGGATCCATGTGGCCATGAGAGTCAGGGCGAGAAGAGAGGCAGAGGAAGCGATGCAGCCATCATACCTCGTGCGTCCTGAGTCTTTGGGGGGCTGTCTATGATCTGCTCACTCAGGGTCACTGCGTAGCGGCTTTTCCCTGTAGCCTGCTCTGTACCGTCCTAACAGGTCACATGATTCTCCACATGCCGGGGAGGCAGCAGCCTAAGGAGAGAAGCCCAGACTTCCCTCTTCCTGGCCACATTTGCCCACTCATCGGGGAGGGATCCCGAGGCGTTCCTAGGCCAGGCCAGACATATAATCCCTCCAGCGTGTCCTGGGTCTCCTCCCACGGGGACGTGCCCGGAACACCTCACCAGGGAGGCGTCCAGGAGGCATCCTAACCAGATGCCCTCACCACCTCATCTGGCTCCTCTCCATGTGGAGGAGCAGCGGCTCTACTCTGAGCTCCTATTGGCCGAGCTTCTCACCCTATCTCTAAAGTAGATCTACATTTCATATTGATCTTGACCAGGGTGAGCCACTGAACTCCCGGACTGGGCCTTTTCTATCAAAGCACGGGTGGACATCTCTTGTCCTTGGGTTAGGTGTTTCCCTGCTGCAACAGATCCGACTTTGAATCAACGGCTTTTTAATAGAAGCCATTTATCTACAGACTCTCCCGTTGGTGAAGAATCCGTGTAAAACTGGATGAAAATAAATCTTGTGACACATCGGTTGCTTATTAAAACAGATTCTGGCATCATCTAAGCTAAAGGCGGTGTCGCTGTAAGACCTTCACCCTGCTTTAGTAAAGATGTAAACTATAATACCAGCAACCTGAGTGTGTTTTCCTTATCACAGCAAAGGAAAACACACATGTGCAGCGCTCCGAGTTGTTTATTAATGCTTATTAATACACCGACGCACATCTAACGCCGTCAGAGCGAGCTCACCTGTATCGGTCTGCGCTTCTTGATCTGGACCTGGGGAAACAAACCAAGCTCTTAAAACGATGACGAGCCTTTTCCTCGTTCACATCTCCGGCTGTAATTCTCTCTCCTACCTCCTTCGGTCCCGCTCATATTCTCTCTGCCGTTCCCGCTCTCTCTCTCGTTCCCGCTCCAGCTCCCACTGCCGCTCCCTCTCGTCTTCCTTTTCACGCTCCTCTCTTCTTCTCACGCGCATTCGCTCCTGTTTCTCCACCACGGCTTTCTGGATGTAAAAATGAGATGGGTGAAAACCTCGTAGCGATCGCTACTCGCGCACCCTCCGCAGAGTCCTCACCCTCAGCTTTTCCAGCTTCTCGCGGATTTCGATGAAGCCGAGGTGAAGCTTGCCTCCGAAGTGGTCGGCCAGGCGGCGGTCGTTGTCATGGAGACCCAGGTAGGCGGAGCAAACCTCACACACGCGGAGCTTTTGCTGTTGAAAGCTGGAGGCGGGCATGGAGTTTCTGTACACATCCTACAGGAGCAGTTTAGGTTTAGAAATTCTAGTTTAACCGTATAGAGACCTAGTGTGATCACATCATTACCAAACATTTCATCTTCCACTAAAGGCGTGATAATCTCTGACCTCTGCTTCCTTCTTTAAGGCTCTGGTCTTCTCCACCTTCTCCAGGACCTGCTGGGCTTCATCCACATTCCCCTCACCTCCCAGTTGTTCGGCTTTGGCCAGCAGCTTGCCGATCTCTTCGTTTAGTTCGTGGACACGCTCAGCCTTATCATCGCAGACCAGACGGACATAATTAACAGCTGGCAGCGATACCACCGTGTCGCCAGAGTCTTCCTTACCTTTGCAGCCACTTCCGCGCTGATTTCATCCTGAGTCTCTGCTAGCCTCTTCTTTGCTAGCTCGGTTCTGCGGTCGCAGTCGGCGATGAAAGACTGAAGGTGTTCAGCAGCCTGTGAGAGGACATGCCAGGTATCTCAGGAACATTACAGCATTTATGGCTGTTTCTCTACGCCTGTCATGGTGTGGAAACCCACTATACTTAGCCATAAAGCAGTGTTTCTCTATTCCGGTCCTCAGGCCCCCCTGCTCTGCATGTTTTAGAGGCAACCCTTCTGTAACACACCTGAATTCAATGAATGGCTCATTAACCAGCTGCAAAGGATGTCATGGGCAGGTGTATTTGAGTCAGGTGTGTTGGATAGGGAGGACCGGACCTGAGAAGCCCTACGTTAAAGCTTAGGTATTAGTAACTAATTCCCACTACTAGTAACTTGCTCGGGTGGGTTTAGGAAAGATGCAGGAAGTTGATGCTGAAATTTTAAACAAATATAAAAAAAAGTTGCACATATGCACGTCAACTTACATCAAGTTCAAAGAAGTACTCGTGCTCCTTGGAGGCGATCTCGTAATCTGCTCTTAGGGCCAAGTCGTGCACTTTGACACACTCTCCTAGATCCATCCTCTGCAGGAAAGATGATCACAGTGCCTTATATGTAGCTGCTTTAATAGCTGCACATGTATCATTATTAAGGAGGCAAGATTAGATGTGAAATACATAAACAGTGATATAATACATGCAGCTGAAACATCAGGAAGCCCCCTTTTCTTCTCAAATCCAACATATATGAGCTATTTAATTTATACAAGGATTAAAACAAATCTGCTGTACAAATGTAACCTTTCCCCCATTATTTATAAGACAATGTGCAAAAAAACAATGATTTGTGGTTGAATGATTGTATAAATCTGAACTCACGGTTCCTGACAGGATGTCATGAGGACATGAATCCAGAAGGTGGCTTTTGCAGACTCGATCATCTGTGAATTTAATTCTCTGCCGCATGGTGTCTCCTGAAACAGACATACAGATGTTGGGACTTAGTCTTATGAGTTGCTCGTGCAGGAAAATGTCCCCCTAACAGAACAGATCAACCATCCTCATCAACCGCTACTCGTGTTTGTGTCACCTTAACTGCGTATCTGACTGAAAAGGACTAAAATAAACTACTCCTGCTTACGAGAAACGTTGCAAATGTGTGTAAAACACGGCTGGGAAAAATCCAAGCTGCTGTTAAGGTGAGGGCGAAGTCATGGCAAGCTTTGTAAAGTCAAATACAACAGGTAGCTAAGTGGCTAACAGCTACTTATGCTAGCTAGCCTGGTTCGTGAAGCACGCCTCGCTATCACTGGTAGACAGGTTAGCTTGTTAGGCTAATGCTAGCTACATCAACTCCTGTAGATGGTAGTATTCATCGATACGCAACACTAACAATGTCTGCTCACCGTCTCTCCCTGTCCCCATGAGCTGGTCCAGCATTGCTCGCATCTGTGCTTGAGCCGACATGTCTGTTTAACGTTGAGCGAGTGAATCCTCTCCGACAGCGGTCTTCAGTCATGCAGCTTCCTCAAACCGCAGGCCTCTTTGGTTCCACCAACAACTTTCCCCACACCAAGAAACAAAAGCCCGGGTCCTTCACAGCGTGCAGTCTTTATGCATTTAGATTTTTTTCTTCCAATTTACGGGATATTACAGCACTTTTTCAAAGGCGGGATGTAACTTTGAAGTTAGAGGTGAATGGCTTCGGGTCGGCAGAGCAAGTGCAACGTCTGTTTAAAAACTGCTGATCGGGTCGAGTCGCGTGCGAGGAGAGACAGCTGTGAATCAATTTAATCAGTGCGTTTGATTAGCTAATAAATATGTATGAAAGCACCAAATTATTTCTACTTTTAACATAGTATCCAAATGAATTTCTAGCCAGTCAGCTAGAAATCAACTTTGATCAACGTCGTCTCTTCCGCCTTCCCAGTACCTCGCCGTGCGCGCCTCCGAGAAGCGCGCGCCCGCTCTACTCCGTCAGGAAGGAGTGCTGCAGTCAGACTCTGGTCAACAACTGGATTAGCAATAAATAAACAAACAAATAGGCCTTTC
>JBAMHV010000004.1:4212973-4223048 GCA_037177535.1 Pseudomugil gertrudae | reverse complement strand
TTTTAAATCACTATATTCCCATGTCATCTCATTCTTTTAGTTGTTGGCATGTTGCACCCCCTCGGGGGCTGTAACACTAACTGAGGTGGGGCCTGGCTTAATGCTAACCTTTGATTTCTTTTTGCAGACACCGTTTGGGCTTATTCGCATGACAGCAGTGGTGATACCTTTCCTTTATGTGGGAACGCTGATCAGCAAGAACTTTGCTGCTCTCTTGGAGGAGCATGACATCTTTGTCCCCGAAGATGACGATGACGATGATTGAGCGAAGCTCGCAGCTTACTAAGAGGTACAGGTAATGTCATTTAGCCACACCTTAAATACTTTTTTAGCATTATGTGCTGGATTCGTCATGCACAATCTTTTCCAGTGTAAAGGTGAGGCGGAGCATGTGTTCAGGAATGCTTTTGTGTGATCTGAAAGGTGTGTTAAAGGGGACAGTTTGAAACATGTTTGCAAAGAAAGCAAGCGCTATCAGATTACTTATTAACATGTATGTCCACAGGGTGTTTTGCAATATCAGCTGAAAACCAGCCGGCACAAGGAAGATGGGGAAGATGGAGCCGTCTGACTACCAGAAACATCCTCTACCTCCACTCATCCTCTTCCTCCCTCCCCTGATATTTATCCTGTTTTTCAGAAATTTCATACCATGTGAGGCCGTCGTAACTACAACCGATGCTTTCACTCTTGTTTGCATGTTTGTGTGTGCGTGGGCTCAATAAACAGAGTCAATTACACAAAGCAAAAGGTTGTTGTTATTTCATTTTAACGTCCAGTCATGGCATCATGTTGTAATGTCATAACAGCATTATTACGTTAAGTTAATGCACTCTAGCAACGTTTTTAAATATTGTCCTCGTTTGTCAGGTTTGTCGCGCTCCTTCCTGAAGTGCAGCATTGGCCAGTCTCAAATGTTCGTTGAGGGAGCCCATCTCCAGCTGGCTTCGACCCCTTGTGTCACTCAGCTTTACATGCACCTCTTGATAACGTTTATAAGCTTCTTCTTTTTCCTGCAGGAAGGAAATATAAAATCAAAACAGGGGCTTATATTTAATACTGTAACTCTGAATTAGTGTTGAGCCGTTAGAAGGATGCACACAGCTGAGACATACCTTGGTGAGAGCTTCCACTTCACTTTGGAGACAGCTGATTTCTTTCTTAAGATACTGCACTTCGTTTTCCTTTGCCCTTAGCAGTGTCTGAAAGGAAGGAAAAAGTGGGAATAAAGGAAAAAGTTTATAATTTCTTTAGATGCGTGTCAACAGTTCAGAAGCATTTGGACCATTACAATGAGAAAGAATATAATGGAATAATAAAATAAAGAAAATGGAGAAATAAAGGTAAAATGTATGAATGTTTTTATCTCGTCAACAGTTTAAAACCTGCAAAAGTCAACAAAGAAGCATAAAAAGCAATTATATTAGACAATAAAAATTCAAAACAAATTCTGGTGAAAGTTAATTAAATCCTTTATTGTTTCAGCTCATTTTAATGGTAAGCCAAAGATTTCAATAAAATTAAAAAATTAAAAATAAATAAATAAAAGCTCCACTATTCATATTCAACTAATTATAGATATATAATATATATATTTTATTTATATATATATATATCTCCACTAAGATTGTATACTATAAAACAACCAGTAGGTGGCAGCATTTGCTTTAATGTGAATCCTGTGGGTCCAACAACAGAAGGGTGCAGATGATAATGGAGCTCCAGCAAACTGATGTGTGTACGATGCTGCAACCCCCTTTCCCCAAAGTAAACTGGTCATAATGGTTTTAGACTAAAAAGACAGCTTATTAGTTAAATCTTTACTATCAATACCTCTAAATCTGACGATGTGATCTCAGCGTTGCCAAGGGAGACAGTGTCCGACCTCTGACCTGTGATGAAATAACGCATTCGGCTGATTTCTTCAGCCAGTTTGTTCTTAAGCTCCTGAAAAATCAGAGTTATAAACTTCAAAATCTGTGTTTTGACACTGAAACGGGATCTAACGAAATGTCTCCAGAAACCTGGTTTTCTCTGCGGAGCTGCTCCATCTCCCTCTGCTTGCGATCTAGCTCGGTCTCTCGGCTCTTGCTGCTCTGCTCAGTGAGGCTCAGCTCCAGGCATTTCTGAGAGTAGCGCTCTGACAGCACGTTTAACTCGCTGTGCAAGACGTCCGCTTGAGGCCTGGCGCGAACAAACACACAAGTCCTGGAGTAAACCGTCCCGGGCTGTCATGCATGGCCTCAGAACATCTCAGGCCTGCAGCGTGGATCAGCACGCCTGAAATAAACTTACGTTTGTCCTCTATATGATGAATCCAGTGCAGCTCCTCCATACAGACTCCCAGCCTTTTCCACCTCTTTCTCCAGCTCCTCCCTGTGAGCTGCTCTGAGTGCATCCATTGCTTTCATAAACACATTATTTAATGAGTTAGCTTGATTATTTCCACTAAACAAGTTTAGATATGAGAAGACATGTCAAAGCTACAGCATCAGGAGAAAAACATGGTCTTTAAAGGGTTGTTGCTAATTCTTTGCTAACCCTTAGCAGCTGCATGGCGCTCCTCCTGCAGCATCCGGTCACTCTTCTCCTGTAGCTCCTTTATCTCCCTGGCATGTTTCTCCTGCAGCTCCTGGAGGGCTGTCCTATGTGCTACCTCCATGGCTTCAAGCCTTTCCCTGCATGGGGCCCTGGGGCCACAGGGGCTATACACTTCCCTCTCCATGGCTGTACGCTCCTTCTTAATGCTGTCAACCTGCTTTTGCCGTGACATAGCCTGGGACAAAGTTTCAGAGAGGAAAATAAAACTCTTAGTGGATGTTCACATTCCCTTGCAGGAATGATTGTGGACAACACCCCCGACTGAGCCTATCTTACCTCTTTCTGCAGAGCTTCAGCTGTCGTAGCGTGAAAGGTTTGGGTACCATTCATTGATTGAAGAACCTCCTTTGAGTTTGAGATACAAGTTTGTGAATCAGTGACAGACTTTTCAGCACCTTCAGAGAATGAATGATAAGTCTGGGAGTCGGTTAGTGACTCGGGCACCTCTGTGGAGCCTGCCCGATAACCCTGGGCTCCAATGAGAGACTGTACGCTCATGTCGCTAAATGATAACGTCTCAAACTCTGCCCATTTCCTGTTGACCTCAGTGTCCAGTGTTTCAATAACAGGCACAGGAACACTCCCCTTCTTCAGCTCCATGGCGTCCCACCTGCTACCCATCTCACTGAGTGAAACCCCCTCCTCAAACCACTTAATCCTCTCCTCCAGTCGCTTTGCTCGCTCGCGGTCCCAGCCCTCCCCGTCTTCTCTTAGACTGACCGGAGACGAGTCCGCATCCAGATCTCCGTCTACCCTTCGATGGAGGTGCTCCTCCTCGGAGTTTGCAGCCGCGTAGGTGGAAGCGGCAGGTTCATAACCGGAGTCCCTGCAGGTGAGCCGAGCGGGCGGTTGGCATGGCGACGGCCTCTGGGAGAGGAGGTTCTCTTTCTCACCGCTGGAATCTGATTGGCTGTAGGGAACATGCAGGTGGATATGGTTACATTTCCAGAGAAAGACAACAGAGGGGTTGGGGGTATCACTGCAATCAGACCACCTAATCATAGTGTTCAGGTCTGTTGAGATTAATTACTCTATGTGCATTATGAGGTGTTAAACTTCAAGCAAAAGCATTTAAACAATCCCTCACTGCCTCTGTGTATCAAATCAAACTCACTGAATTGCCCGCTTTAGTAATTTCAACCAGTTCTGCCGAATTCGGGATGTTGTAGCAGAAAGAGTGAACACTGCTGCTTTTGTCTGGAAGAGATCAACACACACAAAGTTAAACAGGAAACAATAGTGTTAGACTTACTATCTGAACAGGAAGAAGGGGCGTGTTTGGGTGACTGTGCATAAACACGTGTGTATTTTAAACATGAGAAAATAAGCACGTACTCGTATCTGAAGGCCGTAGTTCTTCTCAACGCTGCAGTCTGACACGCACACACAGGATGTCAGATCAATCTCTCCGTCCAAATCATCTGACTGCAACGTAAGACATTAGATAAACAAGGCTTCGTGTTAAGCAGTTATGTCTTTAAAGTAATAACATTGCATTGTAAAAAAAACCAGTGATGGCTTTAAAGGTTTTTATGTCAGAGGCTTCGTCAGCTCTTACCTCCTCAGCCTCTGAATCTCTGTAGTACTTCAGCGACGTGTCACAGAGAACAAACCAGTGCTTTTTCCACTGGAGAAAATAAACATAAAGCATGTAAAGTCACTTTTTAACACAATCACAAACAACATTTATGGCAAATTTAGATGTAATAATAGAATAGATGACATGAATAAATGCTATATAGCAGATTTGTGTCTGTTTACAGACACCAAGACACTGAATAAAAGACATTTCACCATCTGTGTTCTCAAAATAATTCACTTGTAGATATTTTTTTATGGCATTTATGTTTTCTTTTAAATGTAAAACAATGTGTCTAGCTGTAGTTTTTCTGAGTAAGACCACGTTATTCAAAGCAGGAGTCTCAAACACAAGTCTTTGAGAGCCGTAATCGTTGTGTCCCTGCTCCAACACACCTGAATCAAATCAGATTGCTCAAACAGCTATTTACATCCGGTGTGTTGGAGCAGGGACACAATGTCTGTGTCCAAATGTGCACGCTATACCCTCACCCCTCATTCACTGCATAGGGCTGCACAGCATAACACACAACACCTGATTCTGGTGGTGATTCAGACCCGAAACTCACTACTTTTACACCATCACGTGACTCCCAGCTGTAACTATGACAACCACAGACACTTAAAGACGTTCCAAATCTGCTACAAAGTCGTGTAAAAAGAATTTATTTCTTCATGTTATATTAAATTATTTTCTTTTGCACCACATCTACTCAGTGAAAACGGTATAAAATTATGATCTATAGTGTTTTGTTAACTTTTTAATGTGCATTGCGATCTATATTAATGCGTCTAGGGACTGTCGATGCTCACTTCTTTTCAAGATGCATTGTGGGTAATTTTAAGTGCACTACTTTTTTCTGAAAGTACGGCTGTGTCTCAATTCAGAGTCTGCACACTTCGAAGTGCGGATTCGTAGACCGCATACGTCACACCGACGCGTCGAGTGCTGTCCCAGTTCAAAGTGTGCTTCTGATCCACACTTCAAATGCTTCGTTTGGAGCTGAATTAGCTTAAAACAAGCTACATGCTATGATTCCTTCACGTCTCCGATCACCCAGAATTCATTGCATGTCAGATAGAAATGAATAAGCAGCAGTTCACTGTCTGCGAGGACGTGTTAAAAATAAATATATAAACACATATTTGTCCCAGTAGACAAGCGGGGACTGCAATGTGTCCCATAAACGCAAATTAATTTTATCATATGCATCAGACGAGGATTATTTGTTACGAGGAGAGCTTTTCTGGCCCCGCCTCTTCCATCTGGCCCCGCCTCCTCCATCTGGCCCCGCCTCCTCCACATGTTTGCAGTTCAGACACCAAAGTAAATGAAAATAAACATTTAAATATCAATCTTCATTTTCTGTCATATAAAAAGATTGAGATTGAGACACAGCCTACATTCAAACACCCCTACGTGTCCACTTTATAGGGCGCTATGTAGGACATAGGACAGTGTTTCTCAACCCGGGTCCTCAAGTACCCCTGCCCTGCATGTCTTAGAGGTAACCCTACTTTAACACACCTGAATGAAATAAATGCTCGTTAACAGGCTGCAAAGAAACTGATGATAAAGTTAACTAATTTGAATCAGGTGTGTTAAATTAGGGTTGCCTCTGAGACATGCAGGGCAGGGGTACTTGAGGACCCGGGTTGAGAAACACTGACATAGGGTGCACACTCGGGCACAGCCAATGAAAATCTGCACTCGAGGCCTGGAGTTTGAAACCCCTGGTTTAAAGCTTATGAGGCTTTTGTGTACAGTGCAAAGCCCATGTCAGATAATTACTGGTGAAATATATTTTAATTATGTTTTTTTAATCATTAATTTTCTAAACCACTACATCCAGTTCAGGGTCATGAGGAAGGTGGACCTATCTCAGTAGGCCTACAAGAACCACTCACACTCACCCCTAGGGGGAATTTAGAGGGACCCGTTAACCTAAAATATGTGTAATGATAGTGGGAGAAGGTCGGAGAACCCAGAGAGAACATGCAAACCCCACACAGAAAGGCCTCCTTTCCGACCTGCCCCCAGCCGGGGCTCAAACCGGCAACCTTGTTGTTGTGAGGCCACAGTGCTAACCTCTGCTTATAAAGCCCTTTTCCAGAAAAGCTAAAAAATGTCTAAAATGCAAAAAGCCCTATAAGGCCAGACCTAAGATGAACATTCAATTTTTAAATCCTTAAAACTTTATTTGATCCTTTAACAAAATCTAAACAAAAAAACCCAACTAATCGGTATATTTACTATTTATTAACATGGAATAGTTCAACATTTTTATAGTGTAATCTCCTGCTTTTATGGTATTTATTAGGCTGCAGGAGACCAGTATCATATGGTGAACAACACAGTTTCTACCATAAAGTGATGTAAAATGTCTCAGACTGTACGTATCAAATATATGTAAGACCTTAAAGCAGGGGTGTCAAACTCAGGTCCTGGAGGGCCGGTATCCAGCAGGTTTATGTTGTCTTCATGCGCCAACACAGCTTACTGGAATGACTTAATAGGTTGACAAGAAGCTGTTGGATCTATTTGATTTGCATCAGGTGTGTTAATGCAGGTAAACAGCAAAACCTGCTGGATACCGGCCCTCGAGGACTGGAGCTTGACACGTGCCTTAAAGGGTAACACTTAATGACCCAAACCCATGAACAGATGGTAAGAAAGGTCAAATGTTTTTATTATGAGCTCTTTATTCGTCCCTTTACTAAAAGCTATTTGTATCAGAAACTGTGTAAGTCAAGCTGAACTCCTTTGGTTTAATTTAGTAAAATGTTAATCATACTAAACGTTTATTCAAGCACATAAATAGTTTGCAAAGTTTCAATTATATACTGAAATGTGTTGAGAAAATATAAAACAATTCTATCATTTAATGCCAGAGACGCATAAAGTTACAAGTCAGAAGATTAAACAGTGACAAGTAAAGGTGTCAGCATTGGGTATAAAAGGAGCAACCACCAAAGTTTTGGTCTTTTAAAGCTTGAATTGGTCATAAACCAATAATTTAGTCCCAAAATCCATTAAATGCTCCATAATCAAATAGACAAAATGCTAATTTACAACATACTGTCATGATTTGGACACTTGGGTGGGTTTTTTTTTGGGTTTCCTGTGTTTCTGTTTTCAGTTAAGCTTCATGTTTTGTTAATTAATTTCACTTGTGTTTAATTTTGATTGTGTTCATCTGGGTCTTGTTTAGTTCTGTTTGTATTTTAGTCTTTGGGTTTTGAGTTGTCGGTGCGGGTTCATTGTATTGTATGTGTTTGGTGAGTCTTAGTCCTAGTCTTTGTTGTGTTGTGTCAGTCTACAGTCTAGTTTATGTTAAATAAATAATTTAATCTGCAATCCTGCTGCCTCCTGCCTGCAGTTGGGTCCTCACCCCACCTTCGTGCCTCCGAAACGTGACACATATGACTTAATTCTGCAGGACTTAACATTGTGTTTATTAACAGAGGAGTGTGGGCTTGACTGGTCCGTCTCCAGTTTACATCTGTGTCCCACTGACATGATCCATCATGAAGAGGAGAAGCTGATACTGACAACTACAAACAGTTCAGATACTGAAATACTGCATTCAGAAGAAACGAGCTGAGATTCTTCTGAAATTATTACTCATAAGAACTCATCGAGTTCTGCATCAGATCTGAAGCATCGGTTGTAGATGGTTTCTGTCAGGCCCTGAAATGTGCTCCCCCACCAATCACAACAGCAGAAATACGACAAACTTTGTTAGAAAATCATTCTCAACAGCACATATTTACCTTGCCTTGCTCATCCAGTCTGGACATCCACCCCTTCAAGTAACAGCATCTGTATTTAAAGTATTAAAGCCCAGTTAAAAGCATTCAGCTGTGGTTTGTGCTGCACATTCGATAGTGAAACTAGAGGAAGCGGAAACCGTCTGTCGCAGACACAAACGTCTCTTTTAAGATATAACAACTCAGATGCGTGCACGGAGAGATGAGCTACAGAGAAATGGGAAGCGTCTTGCAGAATGGAAACAGGAAGATGTGGTGGACAGTGACTTTGTGTCGGAGGGGAAGCAGGAACTGTGTGATGTGATGTTAGCACATAGCATGAAATACTCACCAAGCATGATGTGTCCAGTTTCAGTGTGGTGCAAAGAGAGAGAGAAAGTTGTTCTCAGTGAAAGTTTTTAAACTTTTCAGTGGAGAAAAAGCAGAATTAAATGTTGTCTTGTGCTCATCCATCACTTTACAACGACTAAGCAGTTTTTAGCACAAACTCTGCAAGATACTTTTCCAAAACTTGCCTTCAACCTATTAATAAAGCTGATAAATCACATGAACATGCTGCCCTACAATGCGTAGTGCTAAGTAATAGCTTTTTGTCTGCCAGCAGCTCCAGTGAGACTGCAGCCCAGGCAGAAGACACGACACAAACACCAACAAGCGTTACGCTGAATGTATGAATGACCCATTTTCCTTCACCTGATTTCCTCATGAGAACGTGCTCACCTGTGTGGATGGAAGCTGAGCACGAGTTTGTTCCTTTTCCTTTAAAGGCCTGCGTTTTCCACTGTGATCACCGGAGGACTTTCATGGGATAAACACCCTTTTTGTTAGTTGTTTTAACAAATCTGCGACGAATTTGCTGCCATTGCGTCATACCTGTGTATGAAGAGAAGCTGCTGACTGTCTCCGAGATGATCGCTCGGTCTCAGAGTCCCGACATTTCTCTCGTCTGTCTCGTCCTCTCTCTCTGCCCCTCCTCCTGACTTCTTCCAGCCTGGAACTGTGAGCGTCTGTTTCATCTTGATACCTTCAGTAAAAAACACACCATGTCGTGTCCATGTCACAACTCTCATCTTCATCTGCAAAACGTGAAAAGCTTGTGTCCTTTTCTGTCCTCTGTCCCCCCCTCCTTAACTTTTTGTTAATTATGTGATAAGCCTTTATTAAAATGAGTCATCCTCCTCTAAATAAGGCTGTAAATTTGTCCGTTTCTTTATAAATAAATAGGATAAAGTTGCTTATGTTCACAGTAGCACCAGTGTTATCTGTGTTACTGGATGTGTAATGATAAAAAATCTAAATGTAAGCCTTTAAATGGTAAAAATGATCATAAATAAGAAAGATAAAGTTGTTATTAAAACACCTAAAATCAGCTTTTCTCACCAGGATAGATAGGAATTGTTTTAATATGGTGCCAGTAACAACTTTGCTGTTTATGCATGAAAAAAACAGTTTGGGAAAGGTTTAACCAGACACCCAGTGAGTCCAGTGCAGGTCAGAACACCCGTCCATCCTCCAGCTGTATCGTAGCTCTGGTTATAAAATAGTAAGAAGCAGCATGAAGACTGGAGGAAAAAATGGCAGGTGTTTCGGCTACAGGGGCCAGACTCAAACATTCAGGGCTGAAACTCCAAACTGGAAACCATTAATGTGGCTATAAGACCACAAACTTCCTCACAGAGAGGGCACAATGTGTCTGCAAAGCATTTATGATTGTTCAAATGAAGATGACGTCCACACGGAGATGATTCGAAGCTTTTTTTAAAATCATTTGGACGCACACGAGAACAATCTGCTCAGCAGAAAGCTCGCCGTGTGCGCCTTGTTTTCAGACTTTTCTGCCTCGCGAGGCCTTGAGGTGAAAATCAAACATGTTTGATAGTTTTTGTCTCATGAGGCACAAAACTCACCATGTGCAGGCTACAAAAGGTAAGTGCTGAGAGCAAAAATTCAATCAGGACGCATCCTCCGCACACATGATTGGCTCACGTGAATCCAAGATGGCCACCAACAGCGAAGTTGTAAACGAGTACGTTTTAGAAGATAAATTGGTTAAACTTAGATTTGCCAACCAGGATAGCAGAATTTATTAATCTTAATCCGCCAAAGTTATTATCAAAAATATATA
>JBAMHV010000004.1:4152459-4169361 GCA_037177535.1 Pseudomugil gertrudae | reverse complement strand
CCTGAAGCCACTTTCTCACCTTTTATTCCTGAATGTTTCATACCTGAAGCCACTTTCTCACCTTTTATTCCTGAATGCTTCATACCTGAAGCCACTTTCTCACCTTTTCCTGCTGAATGTTTTATCCCAGCAGCATTCACAGGAAAACACATGTTCTCAGATCTTACATGAATTTTTCTGCAGTCTGTCATATCCAGAACTGCTCCCTGTTTCTTACTTTGTTAAAACCTTTGCGATTAAAAGATGTTTGACCTGAGAGGTCACCTGTGTTCACCTGATCTTCAGCTCTCTTTCTCTCTTATTACAGACCTGTTTTACTTAAATCATCCTGCTCCACACAACGAGCCAATCTAAAAACTCTCAGCAGTCACATCGATTACAGGAGAAAAAGACACATTCTGCATTTTAACCTGATGGAAAATAAAAACGCAGGCCACGATTCAGCCTTCGCTGCAGTGAAAGATTTTGTAGATAACAGTCGACATGTATGACTAAACCGAATGCTGGCATGTCTGACCGAGGGGCAATAAAGATGCATCATGAATGCCACCATTGTCCCGTTAACCATCATCCCCATCTTCATCATCAACACCACATCCTCTGACACCTGACAGACGAATGTCCATGTTTTCTCAACATTGTCCAGACTGCTGCTTTTATTTTTCATCGCTGTAACAAACACATTTTAACTCTGTCTTTTTATCAACCTGTTGTTGCTCCACTTTTCCTCCATTGCTCCCAGTCAGCCTGAAGAAAGAGAGAGAAAGAGAGAGAGAGAGAGATGTGGACGCAGCAAACCTCTGAACAATAGACCATTCATGATACCCTGCAATGCAAAGATGATCCTGCCCTCCACCACTCCCCCCCCCACTCTGCACCAGCCTCCGCAGCTGCACAAGAATGCGGTCCAACAAGTTACCCCTCACACCTTCTCCCCCTCTCCATCTCTCTCTCTCTCTCGTCTCGCCACCATCGCTACCACGACCACCACCTCACCAGTGCTGCCACCATCACAACCGAAGCCCCTCTTTCCCAAACAGAAAAGATGAAGAAGGCAAGAAACTATAGAGGGGGGAAACTCTGCAGACGGAGCACAAAGAGAGGATTCATGGCTGATAGGAGAAAAAAAGAGGGACACCCATTTAAGTGTGGTGCAGCTGCACTAATTCACTGGGTGAAAATGGGCAAGAAGGGAATGACAGAGGTCAGATAGCAGTCTTTTTTTTATTCACCCCCACGGATGGCATGTCACTGCATCGTTGCAACTTAAAAGTCCTGTTGATGCGTAAATCAGGAGGTAAAATCAGAAAACACCTGCAGCTACTGAATCCCCCCCTTTCTTCCAGACAAAGGAGGATTTTTTAAGGCAGACTGCATTATCATGAGAAGGTCAAAACACTTAACTTGACCTGCTTTAAGTCCACGTACGACCCCTGTTTTCTAAAAACACGAAACAACACAACAGAGAGGATGTGCCGCACAGGTTTCCGCCATGAAGCGGGGTAAAACCACAGAGATGTTCCCTCTCTCACCAGCCTGATCCCTGCACAGGTCCCAGAAACAACAAGTCACATGAGATTCAGTTTTATTGATCGTCTGCTTTAAGAGCTGGAATTTCCCGAGCCAAAGCACGGACATTTTGCACAGGCCCTGAGAGGAAATGACATTTATGAATTACAGTGTTTTTCACAAACACAAGAAGCCGAGCCAAAGCACGAGAAGCGCTCTGGTAATTATGAATTCATGTTGCACAGACTGCTTCAACCCTCTGTGGAACATTTTGAGCTGAAAGCTGAGGCGATCAGGCCAACCTCTGCCAGTTCTGACATATAAATTCACATCCTTGTGTTGAATCGCTCATCATTTGGAACAAATGACGCCATTCATTTGAAGCCAAATGTGCCCATTGACATGGGAATGACTGCTTTCCACCAATTATACGTCATCTTAACGCAGAATGTGACCCAGCATGTGAATATTTGACCGCTGTGCATGCTTTCCTTATCTGCATCCCTCTCTCTCACACTGTTGGCATCTGTCTGTTTTCCTCGCTTCTCCAACTCTCATCAGATTTCAGGAATTTCCCCCGTGGGCCTGTAAGGCCAGCGTTAAACGATGTTCAGCTCTGTTCTCTTTCTGTGTGAATTCATCACCTGATCATGCTAAAAACTCCCAATTATCCTGGATGTTTGCTTCCTTAAATCAACGTGAATAAAATAAACAAACCCATTTCGCTGGTTTCTATACCCGTGACAGAGTGTGCACCTGAGGCTGACTCTTTGACCCCCCCTCCTCCTCCTCCCTCCTCCTTTCTCTGCTGATCAGGATCTCTGACCTTCCTGATCATGAGACCCTGTCCTCCCATCCTCTCCCCGCTCTCCCCGCTCTCCCCCAGGAGCCACAGGAAACAGGCTCTTGTGACACAGTGGTCTGTGCAGCCATGGAGAGGCCCATTACTGCAGTCACATGGCAGGTTAGCGCAACGACTGATAAAACCATGTGAGCTCTATTTTCTAACAAGTTACAGCTGCCCCCGAGGCCCGTAATAATTTCACACAGGACACAGAAAGTGTACGAAAATGTAAAGCGGATTTGCAAAAACTCAAGCAAATACAGGAGATTTTCCTCATGTTAGTTTATTACGTGCTGATTTGTGTAGGTGCAGGAGCTGATATGAGCTTGAACTTGGTTGTGCAAATTCACGGTGCTTTATTAATCTTTAAGTTATAGAATAGAAACATCCTGTTAAACAAAGACAATAAAATGTGATGTGAATGCTTTAACTGTTATTGTCAAAGTAAAAGATTTTATTAATTTTATTATTACTCTTGTTGTTCTAGGAGATATTTCCATTAATGAGGGTTTCCAGTCAGTTAAAAGCAGGAAATCAAAATTATATTTGCTAAAATATCAAAATGAATTAAAATGTATTATATTTTTAAAGGCTGCAGTGTACAAACAATGTTATAAACTAAAAACATGTGACATTATTACCTTTTATAATTATTGGATATACCTTTCTGTAATTTAGAACTATTTTTCTTCCAGCTAAACAATAAAAACATGCAGCAAATTTAGAGTAAATCTAAATGATGATGATAAAACGACATGTAGCCATCAGAATAATGATATTCTGATATTTAACAAACTAATTAAACACAATTTTGTGCGTTTGAGGTTTAATTTTGGTATTTTTAGCAGCTGTCAGACTTTTTTTTTAGATGATTACAAACAAAAAGCAGCAAACGACAAAGTTGTATAAAACAAATGACATGTTCAGCCTGCAAATGTCACTTAAATCTGGTTTAATTTACTAACAGGAAAAACGGGACATGAGGACAAAACAGTCGCTCGCGCAGGAAGATTTCAGGGGCCGCGCGCAGTCATCCCCTATCAAACAGGAGGCCTTATTATTTTAGAGGGACTTACAGGTGTAGAGGAAACATCTTTCTGTTATTTTACTGTTTTATTTAAATTAATTTACATTTTTCGTTTAATTTAAACAAGTCCTACATTTGTTTTAATCTGAAAGCGTGAATCTGTCCATTTAAAATACATCCAGCTGTAATTACTGCCTTTTATGACTTTTTCACATTTACAAATGTCTGAAATCTTAAATAGAAAATTTCTTTAAACGGACAAAAAGTTTTGCTTAATTTTTTATGAACAACAAAACGGAACCTTTAACGGAGATGAAATATAATATAACTTCATAACTACAATTTTATAACCAGTAATAATTATTACAACGATTCTTTTAGGTGATATTTAGGTGCCAGTTTAAATAATATATCTTTCCAATGAGCGCAAATTACACGCAAAGCCTGGATTTGGTTATTTATATATAATTATTTATAACCTTTTCTCCCGCGGTATTAGAAAGACCCCCTGGGGGCCATGCACATCAACCAGACAGTGATGTAGCTGCAACTCCCTGCAGCCCCCCCACAGTCTGCAAAAACATGAAGATGGGAAATAAAAATAAAAAACTCGCACATTTTACCTGCAGCAGCAAGTTAAACAACAACAACAACAACAAAACAACACAACTCACTCCAGAGGCCTTCCGCAGGATCTTGTTGGCTGGTCTCAGTGGGGTTCAGCAGGTAGAGGTCCCCCCCTTCCCACCCTCACCCCCACCACCACCACCACCACCCTCCCACCACCACCACCACCACCACCGCATCCTTCCCTCGCGCCACAACCGCGCCATAACGCCATAAATACATGTCATCAGGCCAAAATCCAGGTGAGCGCGCGAAGAGCCAGAAAAGCGTCGCGGCGGGGAGGAAAAGAGAGAAATCCGCATGTGTCTCGTCCTGCCGCAGAGCATTTTCTAATGTGTGCGCCACTTGTGTCTATGCTCGGACATAAGGGGGAGAAAGACGCACACATCGCTCTCTGTTATCAATTTTTTTTCCCCATGTTTGCAGCACAAAACTGCTTTTTGTTCCCGATTTTTTTCATTTACGAGGGTTAATGGATAGAGGCTTGGGCGTTTGATCACATGGCTACAATTCACCTGAGATGGAGACAAAGAGAGCAAAGAGAGGAGCGGGAGAGAGAGGGAGAAAGAGGAGAGTCAGGCCCGACATTAGAGGCAGTGGACACACAGGGGTCATTGTTGCATTCATTTTCTCTCTCTCTCTCTGTGTGTGTGTGATGCTTTAACGGGTTATCACGGCCTCTGCGAGCTCGGACAAATCGCGCAGCACGCGCGCCATAAGCGAGAAGAATGAGTGAAAACAGTCCGATGTGGCGCCTGATGGCACTTTGTTTTCAGCTTCACCAGCAGATATGAAGGATTTTAGTTTAACACTGCAGGGTGCATTGTTAAACTTTACCCCATGTTCGTTTCCCTCATTCAAATCCACATAAAATAAAAAATAGCTCATTTTAAAGTCTTTTTTTTACGATTAATAACCAAATTTATTTGTTTTGTTATATTTCCCTCTTTATGTTGCGGATTTATAAGTTATATTTGTCTGTATCAATTAATATTAAGCATCACTATAGTTTAGAGATTGAGATTTTATATATTTGTAAGAGAAAATCCAGCATAAGTTGCCTAAATAAAATTTTCAGGACAAAATCTAGAGTTTCATGTTCTGTATCAGGTAAAATATTTTTAAAGAATGAAAGAAGGTTGGACTTAAAAATTTCTGGTGTGATTTTTTAAAAAAAAATCTATTTATTTATTTCCGTTTCGTTTTATTTCTTTTTTTCAGGAATGTGACCATACGGGGCAATAACTCTCCCCGTGATTGTTTATTTGTTTGATACGTGTTAACACGTCAAACAAAGCCGGCCTTCTCCTGCCTCTAAATGGCCGCACTGTCGAGTCATTTAAGCCACTCCGAGGTAAAAAAAAAAAAAAAACCTCTCACCTCTTCACTGCTGGAAATGATGCGCAGACGGGTTTTAACGCTGCTCGCGCTCCTGTCCAATCAGCGCGCAGCGGGGTAATTACAGGACCAATCAGAGCGCGGCGTGGCGCGGAGGGGGCGGGGCCTGCTGTGTACTGGAATGCTGTTTCTTTGGGAATGTTTTCCACTTTCAATCACTTTTTTTTCCTGCCAGTCCTTCTCACAAGGCGCTCTTTAAGCTCCGCTGTTGCCACACAGAGCAGCCATTCATCGGCTCCGCTCTCAGCCACACACACTCCCATCAACCACTGGTAAGTTATGTAATTTTATAATACAACATTTCTCACACAAACTGGGATTTTTCTTCACAGCGACTTAAAAATGGCAGGTGTGTGTTTTTGTGCGTGTTCAGCGTAATTAGGTCTTTAATCTTGTTTTCATTTTGCACATTTAATTGTTTTAAAATCGGAATAATTTTCTGGATGCGGCTGTTTCTCCTGAGCAGATTTATTACTGGAGCTGATGGCTAAATTTTTTCGTTAGGTTTTAATAAATTTCTACACTTTAATTCGACTTGTTTTAATATATTTGTCTGCTTTTTTTTTTTTTTTTTAGATAGCTGCTTTCTGAAAAAGGCCGACGTTGTGGAGGATTGGGCACTTTTTATCCAGCGCGATGGCTTTTCCCGAGAAGCAATAAAACTTTGGAGACTGAATATTAAACAATTTAAATAAGAATTTGGATTACTTCGATCCTCTTTCAGTTTTACTATTTTTTTCTTATCGGTTTAAGTGCTAAAATTAAAGATAAATCAATCCAAAATGTCCGGTGAGGAGCACAGCCTGTCCGAGGCGGAGCTGAGTCCCGGTGGGTCAGATGACGGTCACTCGCTCTCACCGGCTCAGCCCGGAGCGCAACCCGGCCAGGACTCCCCTCTGGGCGGGCCGCCGCAGCAGCTGAGCGCGCTCTGCGTGGCGGATGGGGACGACGGGAGCAGACAGAGGGCCAAATCTGAGGAAGAGGACGACCGCTTCCCTATCGGCATCAGAGAGGCGGTGAGTCAGGTGCTGGACGGATATGACTGGACACTTGTGCCCATGCCCGTGCGCGTAAACAACGGCAACAAAGCTAAGCCCCACGTGAAGAGGCCCATGAACGCCTTTATGGTGTGGGCGCAAGCAGCGAGGAGAAAACTGGCCGACCAGTACCCCCACCTGCACAACGCGGAGCTCAGCAAAACCCTGGGCAAACTCTGGAGGTTTGTATGAGGAAAATAACACTGTGGCTCTTCTCTGGTGTCCACGCGTAATAGATTTCAGTATGGGGACAGATTATATGCTCAAACTGGGGAATATGAACAAGACAACACTTCTATTTAGTTGTTTTACGAAGTGAAGTCAGATTTAAATCAGCCAATTAGCAACTTGTTTGTGTATTTACTGATATTTAACACAAAAAAATGCTTCCATGTTTACTCAGAAAGCCTCTTAAACTCTTTCCGGTCTTGTTCCTCCAGGCTACTAAACGAGAACGACAAGAGGCCATTCATTGAGGAGGCAGAGAGGCTGAGGAAACAGCACAAGAAGGACTACCCGGAGTACAAGTACCAGCCCCGGAGACGCAAAAACGGCAAACTGATGCCTTCCAGTGAGTCCGATAGTCAGGGGGAAGGGGAGGCCAGCCACTCCCAGTCACACTACAAAAGCCTACACCTGGATCACAACGCTGGCTCTCCCCTGGGTGACCTGCACCATCATCATCATCATCACCATCCTGCTGGTGGGTGCAGCTGCTTCTCAGGGAATCTTACTTTTAAGTTAAAGTCGACATAAAAAGAAAAGAGTATGTCAAAGTTCACCTGAGCATTTTGTTTCCTCTCTCTCTCTCTCTCTCTCTCTCTCTCTTCTCAGGTCAGGGTCACAGCCCACCTACGCCCCCCACCACCCCAAAGACAGAGCTCCAGTCTGGGAAGCTGTCCGACGCCAAGAGAGAGGGGGGCGCAGTAGCGGTCGGGGGATCAGGGGGGTCCAGGGGAAGCCTTGGGGTGGGAGCCGAAGGGGCGTCCGGTGGGCCTTCATCATCAAGCGCTAAATCCCACATCGACTTCGTCACAATGGACATTGGCGAGATCAGCCACGAGGTGATGTCCAACATCGAGCCGTTTGACGTCAACGAGTTCGACCAGTACCTCCCTCCGAACGGCCACCCCCAGAGTGGAGCAGGGGCCCCCTCGGCCGCCTCCTCCGCGTCCTCCTATGCCTACGCTCTGGCTGCCGCCAGCGGGCACTCCGCCTGGCTCTCCAAGCAACAGCAGCAGCCTCAGGCCTCTCCGTCCTCTGATCCCTCCAAGGCTCAGATCAAGAGTGAGTCTGCGTCCGGTGGCCACTACGCCGAGGCCTCATCCTCTCCCTCCTCAGGCACCCATGTCACCTACACCCCTCTCAGCCTCCCCCACTATGGCTCTGCTTTCCCCTCGCTGGCCTCCAGGGCTCAGTTTGAGTATGGAGAGCATCAGGCCCCCGGGGCATACTATGCCCACTCCAGCCAAGCTCCAGGGCTGTATTCAGCCTTCTCGTACATGGGTCCCACACAGAGGCCTCTGTACACTACCATAGGAGACCCCTCCACCGTGGCCCCCTCTCACAGCCCCACACACTGGGAGCAGCCTGTTTACACCACACTCACAAGACCTTGAGGCAGACCAGCTGAGCAGAGGGAAATATGGGAAGTGTGTGAGTGGATCTCTGTGGGATTGTGTACGTGTATGTGTGTGTGTGTGTTTGTGCCATATTAGAGGTTTCTACTATTTTTTAGCCAATGTAATAGAAGCTGCACCAACGGGAGCTAACACAGTTAGCCACAGAGCGTGCATCATGGGGCCAACGTCCAAATCGAGAAGCATGAACAGCTAATGTGTGTGTGCCATGCAGTTTCTGAGCGTGTGTGTGTGTGTGTAGTACGAGAGGTCATCGAGGGAGAGCGACACTGGGAGCAGGCAAATGTGGGACTGATGAGTGACTGATGACATCTGCAGGTGATGGGGTTTAAAATGACATAATCAGAGTTTATTAACCAAACTAAAGGATGTTTTTTTGTGTTATTTTATATGAGTAGTAAGTTTATTGTCATTGGTGATATCCTAGGGGGTAACTGTATCTTGTCTGATTTGATATTACACATCTGCACCACTGCTTTGGGGGGAAGTTTTGCTCAGTTTCGTAGTTTTTTCATGGCCAGAAAGCTTCTTCTCTTCTCTGTAGATATAAACACCACTTGTTTTTCTGTTTCTCCTTCACGCCGCCATGTCTGAACTAAACCAATGAGGGGAAAAAAATAGGAAAACGAGAGGGAAAGAGAGCTCGTAAAAGATGTGTTTTAACTTATATCTCAAGCTTTGGACTTTTACCTCAACTCTGTTTGTTTTGTGGCAACAGCAAAGGAGACGAACAAGCCCGGATTCCTGCTTAGAGGAAGCGAATTTCAGCGCATTTTGGTGTCAAACTTTTTCCTGATTTACCTTTGATTTATCTAAAAACTACAATCTGTAAGCACAGGGTCTCTCAACCTAATCTTGTGAGATAATTGGCCAGCTCTCCTGCTTACAGATTAGAATCACATGGACAAAACGCTCTGCATGTAGGCCAAAACCACGCCTTCGTCTCTAGTTCCCTCCTTCGCACTCCTCTCCCTCATTATCAATGTGAATGGTCATTACCACAACTACACCTTTATGACATGACGCACTCTTATTCCCTTTTTATACTGACCTTTTTGCCATGTAGTTGTTTTTATGTAAGTAATAATATGTTGTGTGTCACATCTTTGCTTTTTTTTTCTCCATTTTGTATAATTCTGGATAGTTTTGTAAAGTGTTTGCTCCACATTCACTTGAGCATTTTGCTTCCTTACAAGACAAGCAATGTTGAAATATTATTGTTGTCATCTATTAAATCAATTTATTTATAAAACAAAACGAGATATGGCGACTTATTCCCTGGAGTAACGACACATGGAGAGGTGAGTGAGTGAAGGGTGAAAAAGATGTATTAAAAACACGGTGCTGACGTGTGAACTGTAACGACAACACAATCAGAGCCCCACCATAAGCTGTTTAGTGCGTTTGTGTGTGTGGCGTAGGCTAAAATTGACTACTAATTCCCCACATTTAATCGGCTGGGGACTGCGTGTTACTGCAAGAGACAAAGAGAGCCTTTCAGTCAGGGAGAGCGACACAAGGAGAAAGAAGGGGAGGGTGTAAGGAGCCAAAGGCAAGGCCAATTTCAGCTCAGTGACCAGTGTACACTTGGACTTTTGTACATGGCTTCCCTCTCACTCTGCCCTCTCTCGTTTCCACCTGAAGTTTCCTCCCTGCTTCCACATTCAGCTGCAGCTTTTACACCCTTCAAAAGGGCGTCCAGAATTCAAAACGTCAACTTTAGGACTGATGTAGACAGACAGACACGCTGCATGATGGAGGCGAGTGAAGGTATGGTGTTCTGGATGTTACATGGTTGAGAAGTCCAGCGTGTCCGGATTAGATGGGAGGAGAGTGGAGTGATGATGGGAGTGGAAGATGAAATGAAAAGGGAAGAAAAAAGAAAGAAAGAGGATTCATTTATTTGGGAAAATTAAATAGCTCAAAGGATATACGTTTCCAGAAGGAGGGTGTTATTAGCCACATGTTAACCTCTCAAATAAACCTTTTAAAGGTTTGTTATGGTAACTAAAATGGATGTAAATAAAATATTTTGACAAAGCTATTAATACTCGTAAGCCCATCTTATCCAGCGAGTACATTCCATAATTAAATCTGTACTACTTATCTTAAAGTAATATGATTATATAGAAATCCAGTATTATATTAGTGAAAAATAATTCCTAAGAGGAGGCATCGATACCTCAACTTTAAAGTTGCATGACCCAAATTTCTACATTTAACTTTAAAAACTAAAAGACAAATTATTTGTAGTTATAAACAGAAGCTTATCTCTACCCAGGATACTTTAATGTTATCACTTAATGTTTGAGTTACCAAACCTTTAACTGCAGTCACATAAAAATGAAAATATCCTCTTCCAGTATCCAGTAGTTAAAGTTAATGACAGTACAACCAGAAAAAAGACTCAACATGTTTGTCTGGAAGGGTTGCAGAGCTTTTTTTCTTTAAAAAGTGCTGCTCAACTCTGGTGATGGTGAACGGCTGTTTTGGTCATAATGCACAGAGGCAACACAAATACACACGGAGAACTTCTTTAAACAGTGGAGCATGGCGGTGGAAGGGCGTTGATTTGGCTTTGGTGTCACCGAGTTAAACGTGAACTCCTAGCGTGAAGCCATCTGAGTGGCATATGAATCTTAGCATTAACAGCATCATACAACTCACTAATAACCTCACACAGCATCAGAGCTGCTGGGCAGGTCAAAGCTAACCACAGAGAAAGAAAAAACCTGCAAACCTCAATGAACTGAAGCAAAATAATGTCACACAGAAAAAGACTTATTGCTAATAAAGGTAGATCTGTGGTCTAATTAATTATATGTTTCATTTTGTGTTTGCATATTAGTTGAATTCATGTTGAATGGTAATATTTTATATTTCTCACAATTTAAAGCGTGGATAACATTTTAGTCTGTTAACTTCTTAATTAAGGACTGTAGAGCCTGAAAACTTGTTTTTCTTTTCCAGTTTCTACGTATTTTTTACACCTCTCACAATGATTAGTAGCAACAGTTGCTTCTATAAGATCTGTGCTGATGTCTTTCCTCCTCAGCATTGTGAAAACAAATACCTGAACACCTCAGACAGGAAGAGAACAGAGACAATTACATGCCAATAATTAGTTAATCAAATATGTTTGATTATCAGCAGCTGGCTGATACATATTTCTTTAATTAAAACAGAAGTTATAATCATTAAATCGTTGTCCTACACCAACTTAGCTTTTTGAAAACTGTTATAATTAAATAAACATTATAATATGTGTTGATGTTTTGAAGTTCGTTGTAAACGTTGTCACATATAAATCTGTAGACTAAATAGAAAAAATGTCAGAAAACACGTATATGTTCTAGTTTTTTCGCCCTCCCGCCATGTTTTCTAGCTAAGATTGTTCATGTTGTAGTGAAATGAAAAGTTAAATATTTTTTAATACCCTGAAGAAAATTTTAACCGAAAACTGAATTTGTTAAAGTAAATTTAGTTGGTTTCGATATTGTAGTGTCATTTCAGCTCCGACACCAGTCGCAGTTGGTGGCGCTGCCGCACAAATTTACAAACGAAGAAGAGGATAAGCGGAAGTGTTGTGACGTCACTGCCGGGGCGCGAAATCTTCTGCAAGTGGAAACAATCCTGGTTGTAGAGTTCCTTCACTGTTTACACAGGTCAGAAAATACTTGTTAAAGAAGTATAATCTTATGTAAAATGCCAGTGTTGTTCAGAAATTAACCAAAGTACTAACTTTAAGTATTAAATATGAATTGTGTTGTCTTTTTAAAAACCCGTCAGATGTTTGAAGCAGCATGTAGCATTTAGCTAACAGCTGTGTTCGTCTGTAGCAACAGTGTGACAAGAGAAGCCCAAGTGCAACTCTTAGATTGTTAGACCTGATGAAAAACTCAACAACAAACCTTATAAAGTAGCATCGATTGTCTTTCCAGCCAGCACACATGGACCTCGGTTCGTTTGAAGCCGATAACTCCGTCAGCTGCAGGCTAGCCTCTCAGATCCCTGATGTCTGCAGGACTGAGGACTGCTGTCTGGGTGTTGATGAGGCAGGCAGGGGCCCTGTGCTGGGTATGCATCCTAAACTCCATACTGTAACTTAAATCTTCATTACATGTAGTTTAAATATTCACATTGCACTTGTTTTTATAAACAGGGCCAATGGTGTATGGGATATGTTTCTGTCCAGTTTCCAAAAAGGACGACCTGAAAGACCTGAAAGTAGCAGGTAATGCTGCTTTTCTGAAGGATGCTGCGATCTCTGTAGACCTGATTCTTTCAACGTGACATGAGGAAATGTTTTATTTTATTTATGTTGTTACAATCAGCAGATTGTGTAATAAAATGTATTCATTGTGTTGTAACTTTTCAGATTCAAAGACTCTTTCAGAGGCAGAAAGGGAAAATCTGTTTGAAAAACTAGATGAAGCCAAACATTATGTGGGCTGGGCTTTGCAGATACTTTCACCCAACACCATCTCCACCAGCATGCTACAAAGGTAAAGCACATACAGTTTGCACATGGGAAGGCTTGTGACATTGATTTGCACACAGTAACCCAATCTGTGACTTTGCTTAAAGGACTAAATACAACCTCAATGCCCTTTCACATGATACAGCCATTGGTCTAATCCAGTTCGCCCTGGACAGTGGAGTACAGCTGAAAGAGGTTTGTAAACAAAATATTTAATATCCATCTTATTTCTGCTAGATCTGTTTGGTCTGATTGTTTTATTTTAATGCATACAGAGCGCTCCGTAAGTTATTTCTGCCGGTCAAATGTTTGGTGAAACCTGTCACGCTGGGTTTTTTATTTTTATTTTATATTTTTATATTTAATCCTTTAGCTTTTGGCTCTGCCCTGATGCTGTTCTGCAGGTTTATGTGGACACGGTTGGTCCAGCTGAGAAGTATGAGGAGAAACTCTCTCGGCAGTTTCCAGGGATTGAGGTGACTGTAAGGCCAAAAGCTGACTCTCTCTTCCCCGTCGTCAGTGCAGCCAGCATCTGTGCAAAGGTTAGCCATTTTTTTCTACCACATTTGTGTCTGAAAAAAGAAAGAAAGAAAAAAGGTTTTATAAAGGTTAAAATAGCTAAAAAAGAAAAATAAAAGTGGAGAGCTACTGGAGAGGCAGCCGTTACCCACAGCACCTACTGTAACATCATCAGACCTGCGTGTTTCTGGAGGAGCATAAAGCCTGGACACTTTTTTTCCTCGTTTTGGTTCTAGGAGCAGAAAGTAGGCCTGCTCCTGATAACCTGAGAGATCTGGTTGGATCATAACAAACCAGAAGCTCCTGTTTGGCTACTTTGGTCCCAAACCATTCAGTGCTTTATAACCAACACCAGGATTTTGATAGAAACAGACAGAAAGCCAGTGTGACGATCTGAGGACTGGAGGTTTACGATCCACTTTCTGGGTCTTAGTGGGGACTTGATGAGCAGCGTTCTGGACTAAATGCAGCTGTATGATGGACTTTTATATGAGTGTGTAGAAAATGAACAGCTGGGGAGCATGTGTTTACACTGAAAGGAGCGGCGTTACAGACGACATGGCTCTTTGTAAACATTTTGGTAAAAGAAGAGGGACGCAAACTAACCTAAACTCAATCAGCGTGAGTGCGTGCATCCAATCAGACTCGTGCACAAGCAGCCATATTTCCCAGTTACATTTACACTCTGACATCAGGCTTTCTTTATTGGTTTCAGGTAGTAAAGTCCAGTTATTTACATATTTCCCAGTTACATTTACACTCTGACATCAGGCTTTCTTTACTGGTTTCAGGTGGCCAGAGATCGAGTGGTGAAAGGCTGGAACTTTGCAGAAGACCTGGGCGAGGTGGATGCAGATTATGGTTCGGGATACCCTAATGGTAATTACTAATTAAGTCGTCGTCCTCCCAGTCAGACATGTTTAAATGCAATAAATGAAATAATATTGATTATTTTTCAGCATTTAACACTGCTGAAATCACTGATACAGATTCTTGGAGTTGAACTGATGGTGGTAAGCATCTTTTCTGCCTTTTCAGACCCCAAAACGAAAGCGTGGCTGCTGAAGTACCTCGATCCTGTGTTCGGTTACCCTCAGTTTGTCCGGTTTAGCTGGAGCACTGCTCAAACCCTGCTGGACAGCAAGGCAGCGACTGTTCACTGGTAAACAAACCTCAGTTTTCATCTAATTCCTGCAACAAAAGCAAAAGTTCATAATATTTTACTAACCACACTGGCAGCTGTGTATATTAATTTATGAGTATTTGACTTGTCAAGAATTTTACTGTAAAAAACATCTTTTTTTTCCTCATTGTTAAAGTGGAAATCTGCACAAAGTGCAGTTTAAAAAATAGCTTTGAGGAAAATGTTTGTTTCTAGACAAGAACAGCTTCATTTGTACGTCGTGTAAGTCCCCGACCGCAACTGGTCACACTTAACGTCTGTGGCAAATTTCTGAGTCTTAACTCTGTCCCCCCCAGGGATGACGATGAGGAGGATGGGGAGAAGGCAGCACAGCGGCTGAACAACAGGTCTATGCTGTCTTACTTCAGTGCACCGGCTGGAGGAGGCGACCAACATGCGGCTCGCCAGACGCACCGTTTCTTCACTGAGCGGAAGCTGCGGAGTCTCGATGCACTCTGAAGATGCGTCGAGCGGCTGTGGGATGTTTGGAGACAACCAACGGGACTAAATGTCCTGTTTGTGTTTATTTTTATACATAAAACCAACATGTTAAAGTTGAATCGTTGCCTTTGTTTTTAACGGTTCAAACTTTAGCAGGAAGCTGTGAATCACTGATGAGTGTTGTGGATGTTTTTTATTCCAACGCTGCCCTCTAGAGGCAGAATGACAACATTACAAGTCACACAACTCATCTGATCGCTGCTTTGGGTGGAATCAGGTGCTCATACAGATCAAATACAATATTTACAGTATTTTTAAGACTATATTTAACAATAAGAACAGTTCAGTGACACAATCACGTGGTTAAAGCTGGAGCTGGTTGCTATCATCTACATTATAAAACCTTTTCCTTCCATCATGCATCATCCGAGACCTTGTTTTGAAATATCCATCTACACCACTGTAAAATGTATAGTTTGAATTAAACCTGGGCGATACAAGGTGAAAGTTAAAGCCATAACATGTATGAGGTATTAAACCACAACATGGTAACACTTTGTGCAGCTTTGGTTTCACAGAGTTTAAACTTTTTCACCTTTTCAGTGCGACTGAAATGCTAAAAACTGCATCTGCTTGTATCATGGGGGCAGCTGCTTTAGCAGGAAAGACCTGATTTCCCGTTACCAGCTCATCCAGGGGGATCTGTAGGGGTTCCCAGGCCACAGTCCTCCAGTGTGACCTGGGTTTTCCTCCCAGAACATGTCACCAGGCAGGCATCCTGACCATCTCTCACACGTTAGCTCTCTAAACGTTAACGCCAGCATCCATCAGAGAACGTCCCAGTACCAAAATCACGTTGGTTCTGGTTGCTTTTTTTCTCAAAACGGGCCTCTAGAAACCATTTCTTCCTGGATAAAGTGCACATTTAAACCATTTAGATCAATAAAAACCTAAAAGAAGTACTGCTTATGAGCTGCTGCATCCTAACCGCTTCCTTTTTAGGTAGTTTCTGTATTTATTATTATAAAATGATCCAAAGAGATGCTGGACTTCATTTGCCTTCAGTATGTTAGACTAAAACAAGCGACGTGAGGTAAACGGGATGAGGTTTCATGGTTTTCTCTGCATAGTTTTCCTCCTAAAATCCAGCAAAGCTTGTTCATTCAGGAAGTCGGAGCTCTTCTCCCATCCCTGACGCATGCAGGCTTTGTCCTCCTCTGTCTCTTCAAGTGTTTCCCATCAAAACATCCCATCTTTCCACACCTTCGTCCTGAAAACATCTCGCTGGATTTGTTGTTCTGTTTCAAGGCGAGCCCGCTGCTGCTAGTCCCTGTGAAGTTTATGTCTGGACTCCTGGAACTTCTTCCCGCAGTTCATAGCCAACGTGGAGACGGCAAACGTGGACAGGATCATGATAGAAGTCCCCACAAAATGAGAAGAGGCTCCTCTGGGGGAGGCTCGCAGGGCTTTCCTGGGGAAAGTCATTCTGTCCAGGGGTGTGCTGGCAGTCAGCGCCTGTGCTGCGGGCTCCATGGTGGTGTGAGGATGGGAGAAAACTGAAAGCTGGTATCAGGAGGTCAGTGTGTGCAGCAGCTTCAGCAGGAGGTGGCTGGATCTCTGTCCTGACTGACACTTTTACCTGGGTTAATTATGTCCTGTCTGACTTCCTGATCCTTCCATGCATGGCCATTTATAACCTTCCCGGGCTTTTCTCCTTATACCGCTAAGGAACCTGGTTTCCTACTGCGTCAATGGGATTAAAGTGTTAATCTAGACCTGCAGACGTACGTATAAGGTGGTGATCTATCTCCGCTTAGAACTGTATAATGTAATAGTATTAGATCATCCTGCTAATGTTGCCTTGTTAATGAACTGGAAATAGAACCGTGAGACCTTCTGCTCATTGTAACCAGAAGGACATGATGACTGGTTGGATGTATAAATAAATACAAATCTATTAAAAATACCTTAAATCAGATGCTGGAGTCCAATCCTTTAGATGACGATCCTGCAGCTTCTAGATGAAACCCTCCTCTGACACGCCTGAATCAAAGGAACGACTCGGTACCAGGTCTCTGCAGATCAACGTTAAACAAACATTTCACTCCGTCATTTAAAGGAGATATATGATGCTTTTAAATCCTTTTAACATGTAAATCATGAATTTATTGTCTGTATAAAGCAGAACCGCAATGCT
>JBAMHV010000004.1:4063090-4074510 GCA_037177535.1 Pseudomugil gertrudae | reverse complement strand
GCGCGCGGTACTTATATGTCAGTACGCTGCAGAGCAATGCCGAGGTTGTGAGTTCGAGCCTCACCTGGAGCATTTCACATGGTTAAACATCTGTGGTGACTGCTCAGCAATGCTGCATTTTGTCCTCTTGTATTAAGGTTTAGACAACTTTTAACCCAAACATTAGTCTAATGTGATTATTTATGTTGCACACACAATGCTTGATCCGTGTTGTTACTCCGACAGTTCTGACCTCTTCCAAAACTAGACATTTTTTAACTTCGCAGGAGCGGATCCACCTCTCATGTGATCATGTGACCTGGAGCGCTTGCTTTACAGCTCCCCTGTATAAACACAGAGGATCTACTTTGTGTAGATCTTCCTACAAAGTAAGGAAGTGAAAACAGAAAACTGAAGATGCCAGAATAAGAAAGCAGGAAAAGAAAGTCTGACGAAAGAACAGTGTGCATGTAAAACCCCCTTTCTGATTGCCTCATTCCACTGCTAAGTTAGCTCTTTGCATGCTGTGCAAACGTACCAAAATGTTTTTACATCTTTTAGCAGCATTTATTCAGAACAACGGCAATTAAGTGTTTAAAGAGCGGCCGAATGTTGCTGTAAACGTTAGCGTCTTTGTTTTGCTGTTTAGTAGAAGCTAAATTACTAGCTAAAGCTAGTTGAAGCTAATCAACAACAGACCAAAGCTAACGTGACTCCTTAAAGGTTTCAGATGTGCATGTCGCTCTGTAAAAAATCCTAAGAAAAATTTCTGAATCTAAATTTTTCGACTATCAACTAGTCTTTGTGGTTTTGAAACACTTTTCCAAAGCACAATGGAGACGGTTACGGGGTTTAGCGCCCCCTGAGGCCAAAATTTACATGGTATTTTAGTTAGTAACAACTTAGTTGTTTATTGCTTTTAAACATAACTTGTTAACTCAAATTCCTTTCTTCGTGCTAGCACATTAATTTTAACAGCCCTAATAAAACAACACATTTATTTGATAGAGGTAGAATTTTTTTTATTCAATCATCTGGAATTAATCTGAAATTATATTGGATCTCCATGGGGTCAGTGCCACCAGTCTGGCCACCACTGCTCTAAACAAAAAAAGCACATGGAAATATGTTTTGAAAACAGCTTGTCATGGGTTTTATGAATAAGGCATTTGTATTCATTCGTCCTCTTATGCGACCCCCATAAGGCCACAGCTCAGATGGAAGAGAGGCTGGCAGAGTTCATCCAGAACTACTCTCCAGAGAGTGTCCTGCCCCTGGCCGACGGGGTCCTCAGCTTCATCCATCACCAGACAGCTGAGATGTCCAGAGACTGCCTGACAAAATCCCGCGAGGGGCTCATAACCAGCGTTTACTTCTGCGAGCTGCAGGAGAACCTGGAGAGGTTGCTGAATGATGTGAGTTGTGACACGCACGTCAAGAAGGTTGAGAGAAAGGTGACGTCGAATCCTCTGGCTCCACAACTCTCAAACTGACTCTCTTGTCTATTCCCATCAGGCATACGAGCGCTCAGAGAGCTCTGAGCTCACCTTCGTCACTGAGCTTGTCAAAAAGCTCTTCATCATCATATCTCGTCCTGCCAGGTTGCTGGAATGCTTGGTAAGTTATTCCCCTCGATATGCTGGTTTGAAGTCTTGCTTTGGTCCAAAAAAGGGGAAAAACCTCACAGATTTCTTATCAAGTGATTTATTTCTGGAGGCATTTTCCATCATAAATGGAGCAAATTCCTTCATCTGTTGGATTTCTGAGCACTGCTGCACTGACAAGCAGCGCTGGTCAGTGTGAGCCCGTGTCAGGCCGCAGCAAACCTCATCAGTTTAAAATAAAAACTAGTATTTTTGTAAGCAAACCAACACTGCTGCTCCTATAATCCACCACAGACTACTGCTGAGAAATGTGATATTAAAAGATCATAAAAGATATGGTAAATGGTCTTGTACAGCGCTTATCTTCACATCAGTGTACTCAAAGCGCTTTAACACTATTCGACACATTCACCCTTTCGCTCTCACAGACACACACACACATTCACACACCGGTGACACACCACCGGGAGCAACTGGGGGTTCAGTGTCTTGCTCAAGGACACTTCGACATGTGGACACCAAAGCCGGGATTTGAACCACTAACTTGCCGGTTAGGAACTGACCCGCTCTACTACATGCGCCACAGCCGCCCCTGCATATTTGGCAGGTAATAACATCAAACTCTGGAGATATATGTAAAGGAGAATCTTTATATTTAGGTTTAGATACATTAACATGCATAAAATGTACTTAGCATGTATTTATGCAGCACATTTTAATGGATACAGCGGTCATCAGTGTTAAAGTAATATGTAGTCAAGAAATCATATCAGTTTTTGCTAATAGATACTCAAAATGAAAAGTAGAAGAGTTATTTTCACATACAAATATTCTGTTTTCATTTTACACCACAGCAATAACATTAGAGATGAGCTGTGTCGATGCGGCTAACAAATACACGACTAAGTAATTCTGGCACAAATTAAAGTCTTTGTAGGAAAAAACATTTATCTGCTCCGAACTGTGAATTGTCTTGTATATAATGTGCACAACATAAACTTTATTAACATAACACATATAAAAAGACACATTTAAAGCAGAAAGCAATGAGCCAACAAATTTTTCAGCTCATTTTTGGAGAAAAAATGTATTTTAGTTTCATGACAGTGACAAGGACAGAGCTGCTGATTCATGCTGCAGCTATGGCGGGTTCTTTCATAAGCATCTTATATCTGATGTAAGCTAAGTAAAACTAGAAATGGCATTAAACAAAAATAAATTAAATGTTTTTAAGGAGTGTTTAAATACCTAAACTTAAACTACACAAGTTTATTTTTATTTATAAAAAAGAGAAGGATCATTTTAATATAATTTGTATAGAATTAGCTAAGGAAATAATTTTATTAAAAGGTTTTAGAGCAGGGCTGCATGGTGGCACAGTTGGTTAGCACTGTGGCCTCACAGCAAGAAGGTTGCTGGTTCGAGCCCCAGCTGGGACGGGGGTCGAACCGGGAATCTTTCTGAGTGGAGTTTGCATGTGTTGCCGTGTTAGTGTGGGTTCTCTCCGGGTACTCCGGCTATAAGACTATAAATTGTCCATAGGAGTGAGTGTGTGTGTGTTTGGTTGTCTCTCTATGTGTGTTGGCCCTGTGATGGACTGGTGACCTGTCCAGGGTGTACCCCACCTCTCACCTGTTGTGAGTTGGGATTGGCTCCAGCCCCCCTGCGACCCAGTTCAGGGAAAAGCAGTAGAAAATGGATGGATAATAAGAACAAACAATTAAATAAATGTACTTCATGTTCTGATTTTATATTTTCCCCGTGCGTCTTTGCTAATATTTAATCACCTGAATGGATTTAAGCCATATTATATGTGCTGCGAGTGCAGATAGGTGCTGCGTTATGTTATAGACATCACAGTTTTCTCCAACCTGTGACGTTCAACATGCAAACGCTCTGCTGCAGCAGGTTTTAACGCTGCAACAGTCATGCTGATGCAGAAATTACATACATTTACCTGGAAATAACTAGTTTCTCTGTTGTCACTTATAAAGTTTAGCCTGAATATCAGCTATTTGATTGACGGTGTGTTTTACGTTCTCAGCTGTGGGGTCCATCCCTCCTAACCCTCCCCAGTGTCATCTGTCTGTTGTCCTGGCAACTGTCAGAAGAGGTCGATAGGGTCGGGTAGGACATGGAGGGGACTTTGGGACCTTGCGAGTTAGAGGAGAACACAGATAAAATCCATTTGGGATTAAAGTCAGTTAAAATGTCTGATTAGGTGAAAATGTAACATTGTCAGGCCGTTAGCTGCATGCTATCCGCTAGCAGAGCGCGCTGTCGGAGTGCCAGGTTAATTTCTTCTCTTTTCTCTCTCTCCGACGTCCAAAGGGGCTGAAATGAAAAATCGGGCTCTCTAATCAAAATGTTACTCCACCAACAGGAATGAATTTGAATCCCACGGGACCTGACAAAAGGCTGTTGCTTTGGATAAAAAAAGGTTTGGGGGGAAAAAAGCAATTTGAAGTTTGGAAGAGTATTAACAATGATTGTGTTTGTTTGACAGCCCAGTAGTCGCTCTGATTGCAGTTGTGAAAGTGCTGCAGGTGGAAACACATACTTTACTACTACTTTGACACATTTACATGATAATACATTATAACATCAGGACATCGGCACTCCTCTCTAATGCTGTGCTGCACCATTAACGCATATTCTACTAATCTGTGTTTCTGATACCAGATTTTCTGCCATGTCAGGTTTTAAAACACCCGCTCGCCTGTTTTGTCTTTCCTTTCCTTTTTCAAAATCTGTCCAGGAGTTCAACCCAGAAGAGTTTTATCATCTACTGGAGGCTGCAGAGGACCACGCCAAGGAGGGTCAGCTCATGAAAGCAGACATTCCCAGATACATCATCAGTCAGTTGGGGCTGACCAGAGACCCGCTGGAGGGTAGGAGAAATGCACATATGAAGCTTTATAAAGGACACGCTCTATGCAGACAGGAATTAAAAGTTATATCTTTTAGCTGCAGGCATGCTTTCCTGGACTTGCTTGTTGAGTTTCTTATGCAGGAGTTACTGTAGATGAGAGGATCAATACCACTCTCGTGTCTGTTGGTTAAGTGGAGAGCTGGAGCCAAAAGATTAACCACTAGCTCTCCATGAAGACTGAAAGCAGTTATAAGCACCCAGCCTACGTCTGTCCAAGAGGGAATAAACACAAACAGCATCTGAGGATCACAGAGTTTCATCGTGTTTCATATTTAATGAAACAGTTTAGGTGATTTAGGTGCTTCTCGATGAGACTGCGTCGTGTCTGGGAGCTTTTTGTTGCTGGTTTTCAGGGAACTTTTGAACAGTTTATCTCATCGTGTATGCTGTTGTTTTACTTCCTGTGTCACCCCTGAGGCCTGTACTACAAAGCTGCATTTTCTCCCGTCGACGTCAACGTTAACGCTGCGTTTTTCTGTCACACGAGGCTGGTTCATTCCTTACCGCTTTGGGGTAAATCACCATGGTAACACTTAACGGCTAACCTGCTCCGGAGGAGGGAGAAAGAGTTTTTAGGGATAGATGCAATCATTTGATGTCTCAGATGACATCTTAAAGTCGATATTCATTGGATGGACTACACATTTGTCAGCTGCTGGACTGTAAATAATATGAATTAAATTGCCCAGATCTACCATCCTGCTACTTTTAGATGCATCCGTCGTCCCACATACATGAATGAAATGTTTAAAGCCCCAGCTCTGCAGAGACCCGCTAACAAGCCATTTGATTCAGGTGTTGCAGCATGATAGATCTAGTAGATCAAACCTCTGCTCCATCAGGAGCACCCTCCTGATTGTTGTAAATATACCCAAAAAGATGAAGTCCCATCTGGTCGGATCATCGCCTCTCTGGCGGTGACGCTTGCTCATTTTTAATAAATCACAGATTAAACTCGGCCAACGCGCTCATAACCCTGTTCACATCTGCTCGTCTGCTCCAATTCTAATCCATCAGGAGCTGCTCGTTAGCCGGTTGGTCAAATGGCTCAGAATGAATCCACAAAACAGAACCAGAGAGATTTTTATCCCTGACTCCCAGAGAAATATGTTATTTCAGGCCTTTCTGAGTTAATCTCTGCTAACAATGTGCCACTTGATGTTTAGATCTAGCGCCGTCTCCGGCGCCTACATTGTCATGCACAGGCACGCATGCACACCCACGTAGCTGCTACCACACTCACACGTTCACTGTTGTTTCCTTTCTCGGTTTCTCATGGAGACGGTTAAGATTTTCAGTGTGAAACAGAAACTCTGCTTAGTGACTTGTAGCATAAATGAGGTTTAAAACCTACAGAAGGGTTTTGAAAACTTAATCATTCAGTTATTTTCCTGTCTGGTTAAATCTGTGTATTCGGCCAGCATTAGCTGGGCATGCAGGTGAGGAGGTAGAGCAGCACAGATGTGACAGATGTGCACATAGCAGTGCAGAAGTCTTACTTGTTTTAGAACTAGCATGCACGCTAACCAGAATGTTTTTCTCCAGAAATCGTGAGCTTTGAAAGCTATGACAGCGAGGGTCCACATACTCCAGAGACGGATGACTCCGCAGAGGTGAGGAACCTTCACACACAAGCAGTTGTAGAACAGACACCTTTTTATCTGTGACACCTGTAAGAAATAGAAAATAAAACATGACGTAACTTATTACATTGTACACATCGTTTATTTGACTAAAATAATCCGGAATCCAGAAGCCGTAGTTTCGTATTACTGCTTCAACGAGAAGCCGCAGGTGGCCGATACTGTGAGATTTAGATCTAAACCGATACAAAACAATTAGAGGGATGTGTCATCGATACCGATACCTGTACTGATACGTCTTATAGGGATGTCAAAAACAATATCAATGATAAGAGATGATCTAATTATTGCTTTAATTTTTAACATATTCGTGTAAAAACAAAAGTTGTTACTCGTACCATAAAACCTGAATTTAACGTTGATACAGCTGTGAAACAGATCCACATGACCAAAAATGCACCCGCCTTATTATATTTATGTAATAAATTAATACATGTAATTTAATTTTAAAAAATGTTATTATTTATTTATATGTTTATTATTTATTCATTATTATCATTAAATTATGTATGTACTCTTTTAAGTTTCAAACTTAAAAGATCGATGTTATCACAGTCATACCGACTGATATCAAGAGATTAACAATGTCGAGGAGAATTGACCTCATAAAGAGCCTCGTTCTACAAACGCTCATACAAACAGATTTGTTCTTGAGTCCTGCAGGTGGTCTGTCTGTCCTTTCATGTGCAATAAAGAATGATTTAATTAACAGTAAGGTGCTATAATCCGCCCACAGCAGGTCGGGTAAATGTTTTCATGCATTCTCTTCATGTCAGTCAACTGTTTTATTAAAAATATCTGTTTCACCTCACGTCAGTAAAAATGTGGAGGCGCTAACTGTGCGTGTCATGCTTTTCCGCTAACTCCGCCCACAACGACTGTCCGACCAATCACACAGTGCTTCTCAGAGCCCAACGAGAAAAACTTCTGCTACCCCGATGTGTCCACGCACGTCATCAAACACGTCCGCAAGAACAAAATGACGTCATTTTCTTCTCAGGACGTCGTTGCATGTGCTTTTAAATCCGATACATTTCGGGTGATTTGTAACGTCACTGAATAGCCAAGCCAATGAGAGAAACTACGGGAACTTTCCCACTGCTCAACATGTTGGGGAAAAATTGGCGTTTCTGTTGTTTCTTGCTGTTCAGTTCATTAGAACAACATGATAAAATCACCATAATGTCTAAAGACTTATTATTGTAATTAAATGTGCATTAAAAGACCTGCATCAGATCTGTTCCCTCACCCACAATCTCCTGGCCATTAACACAATTTACCAACCATCAGAAACACCTAGAAGCTTTCCTGGATTTGATTCCCGCTCTCTCCATCACCGCACCACATCTTAAAAGGATGCTAGATGTGTTTGGACACAGCAGGTGTCAATTTACCTTAAGAATGAAGAAGGGACAGTACTTAAAGGGTGATGAAGATGTAGCACTTTACCTTCTGCACCATGAAGACATGTGTCCTGATTTCAGCTTAGCCATTTTTTATCATCTACATCTTCCTGTGTAGTTATTTATAAGCTTGCATTCGTTTTCTAATCTGATTAGTGCAGTTCAGGGTTGCAGGAAGCTGGAGGAGAGAGGCAGGGTTCGCCCTGGTCATGTTGTATCAGTTCATTACTGTACTGTTTATAACCGAATGTATCGTTTTAAAACTGAGCATAAACAGATTTGCATATATTTATTACTGTATTTTTGTTTTCATTCATTCTTTTGTCATTCTGGTTATTAGTTGTCCTTCTTTTTCTCACCTCTGAGTCTGCTGACAGACAGCTCTGGTCCTTGAGGGCCGCAGTCCTGCAAGTGTTACCAAGGAAAGCCCGAACACTTGCAGGACTGCGGCCCTCGTGGACCGGAGTTGCCCATCCCTGTTTTATGGCCTTTTTTCTGGTGTTTATATGCAAAATAGAACCAAATTAGTACAATTTATAAGAAGGCATTGATGAATGAGGATCTTAGAGAAATAACTGTTGCAAATACACTCGTAATTAATGCAATGTTCGGAACAAACTGCAAAAACAAAAACAAGAGCCACATCTCAGACTCAACAGGCTTCAGTGCTCAATACATTTTTAAGTTCAGGACTGTACTAATAAGGAATGACTGAACAAATGTCTTGGAAAGGTTTCCAGGACACAAAGTACTGGATTAGCTGAAACAACATAGCATATTAGCACAAAGCAACTGTCCAGCGTAGAGCTGGAGGGTGATAACGTGTCCAGATGCAATGGCTGCCAGTCAACAATGGATTCACATGTATTCCAAAGTAATCTGGAGTGAAATGAGAGGCCATCTGGCAGATGCAACTTGGCTAGATGTCTCTCCTGGCATGGGATGCCATCAATGCAATGCAATGATGCAATGATCGAAACATTTCTCCACAAAACAATCACATCCTTTTGTTGTTGTTCATGCTAAGCGTAGAAAACAGGTGCACTTTCATTTCACATCAACGACAACGCCTTACACATTGTCCCAACAAAAACTATTCCCTCTCATTTCTATCTGACGGGTAACGTTCACATGTTTGGATGTTCCAGGGAAAAGGGAGACCCATCAAGCCACCAAGTGAGGAAGACTTTCAAACCATCAAACTCATCAGCAATGGTGCTTATGGGTAAGCAAGACATTTCCTCCTCACTGATGACTCACAGAAGTAAATAAAAGGCAGTATCTGCTGAAACTGGGTTTTAAGCTTTGAAAAGATCTGAAACCTGATATGTTTTACACACAAATAAAGCTAAAAACGTGTAGTGGATGATGATGACATCATGATAACCATTTAAAGATGGATCATCAGCTAATAAAACACATCTGTGTCTGCATTAAAGATATTTCCTCGGTAGTAAAAGGATTAAAAATGGTGTTATACTATTTTCCTTATCTGTTATGCACGCCTCTGGCCTTTCCAGCGCCGTCTATCTGGTGCGCCACAGGGAAACACGTCAGCGCTTCGCCATGAAGAAGATCAACAAGCAGAATCTGATACTGAGGAACCAGATCCAACAGGCGTTTGTGGAGCGAGACATCCTCACCTTTGCAGAGAATCCCTTCGTTGTGTCCATGTTCTGCTCCTTTGAAACTCGCAGACACCTCTGCATGGTCATGGAATATGTGGAAGGTAGGGAGAGATTTGATTCAGCAGGTTGGTAAGAAGTGCTTTTTGCTTCCTTTTTAAAACATGTTTAGGCTTCTCTTTATTCTGTACAAAGCACAGACTTTCAGAAGCACGAAAACGCTGCAATCACATCCACGTTTGATGCAAAGTGGATTCTTTTGCATTTACTCCTCCCTGGATTTTGCACGTTCTGGCAAAAACACCTATAATGCACATTCATTCAAGAAAAAAGGGCTTTTTCGCAAGTTTAACCCAAGCAATCTTCAGTAAATGCGACGTGTTTTTGTGCATATTTATGTGTTTTAATATGTGCAAACCTTTAGTAAATCAGTATGTATGCATGTAAGTTTTAATTACAATAAATTCATTTACTAGTTAGTTACAGTTAACAGAGCATGTAGAGTTTATCTAAAAATAATTCAGTGTTTCACAGAAACATTAGTAGCTTACTTTTTATATTTTGTCCACAAAACAGCTGACTGACTGACATTAGCAACATGTTTATTCATAAAGAACATGGAAATGATGCTTCATTATAAAAAAAAAGTCATTCAAAATGTATGGAGAGACTCATTTTAACATCAGAATTATGCATTTGCAGCTGTCGAGTCCATCTTAGCTGCATGGTAATGCCAGGTTTGAGTATCATCACTGAGGTGTCAAAGGTGGGTGTGAATGAGTGGTTCGTACATTTGCTGACAGGAATCCTGAATTAGTGGCAGCAGAGATGGAAGCTAAGAATTGGATATGTTTAATTAGGAACCATTCAGTATTTTCCATTTTGCTTACAAGGATCCTCCGCAACACGTTCTGGTTCCGGTTAAAGCTACAAAATGGCTGAATTTACCCTGCAGTGTGTTTCTGTCTTCTCAGGGGGGGACTGCGCCACTTTGCTGAAGAACATCGGGGCTCTTCCTGTGGAGCTGGCACGGATGTATTTTGCAGAAACCGTTTTGGCCCTTGAGTATCTGCACAACTACGGTATCGTTCACCGAGACCTCAAACCTGACAAGTGAGTGCTAAAAGCAGCACATTTCTTTATGTAAACGATTGTTTCTAATGTAAATGGATAAATATGATTTTGTTTTTATAAAGAAATTGTGTTTTTTTAGATAAGATTATACTAACTAAAGCTTAATCATTATTCAGTGATAAAATACTTTGCGAGTTATATGCGTTATTCCACATTTTATTTAAGTTTGAGTCCAGTTAGAGATGTCATCTAGCTATTTGGAGGAACCAATAAATAACATTTTTATGATTTGCAGTAATACATGTTTATTCATATTTTATTCTTTATGATGTAGATGTAAATACAACTACAAAGAGCAGTTTTAAGCTGGCAAACTTCCATTACCTTTTATAGCTTTTAGCTACAAGTATATCAAAGTTTGATGAGTGTCTGTTGATCCTCCACCTAAATGCTCACAGATCCCCATGAGCTCCTCCTCGTTGTCCATTTTTGTAGTTTCTCTGAGTGGCATCATGCATAACGCTGCTAAAATGGCCGCCCATCTTTTATAGCTATATAGCGCATGGGTTTAACAGTACACACATAAACATGGACTATAATCCTTATATACTAGTTATGAATTAGTTTTGACCTTGGAAAGCAAATAAATCTTTAATGATAAACAAAATAACGTCTTTTGAGTATGCAGTGTTGCTCATGCACAGCTGTTTTAAATCCCGCTTCACTGCAGCTAATCGCTAACACACAGAGTATCGGTGGAGTACAGTCGCCATGTTTTACTGATATTTTACTAAAGCAGAAAAACACATCGGTTGCAGTTCAGTCCTGTGTAGAGTTATTGTGCTCAGACGTTCTCATTTTGTAAGAATAACGTGCTACATGTTAGCATTAGCATGGTCCGTCAGCATCAGGCAGCGATGCATGAAGTTTATTTTAACCGTTACAGAGTGTATGTTCAGCTTTCAGTGTACCTTGTGACAGATTTCTAGTGCACTACATAGATGAAAAGTAATCCTTTTAAGATGTGTTAGAGCCATATAGAAATTATGTTTATTCTGTACATAACATCTCATTGGAAAAACTTTGTTGTTAGGAGTAATACTTTATTTGCTTTATCATGAGGTATTTGATTATATATTGTATTGTTTTATGTATTTAGT
>JBAMHV010000004.1:3972033-3982123 GCA_037177535.1 Pseudomugil gertrudae | reverse complement strand
ATCTGACTCAAATCCAAGAAAAATCCTATCCACCTGGATTAATCCTACAGGATTAGTTTTGAAATACTGGGCCCTGGTGACTGTGGAGGCCATTGCAGTACGACTAGCTCATCGTCATGCTCAGGAAGGCCTTCGGAGGGGATTTGAGCTTTGTGATGTGGTGCATTACAATGCTGGAAGTCTGCATCAGAAGACCCTGTGGTCCTACAGAGCCCTCTGTGTTGTGGATGAGAAGTTTCTACTCGAACCAGCTCGTCTGGCTCAAACAACCACGTTCAATGTCATTTACATCTTCCTCCCTCATTCTGATGCTCAGTTTGAACTGAAAAGTCACTGTGATAATGTCTAAACACTGTCACGTGATTGGCTGGTTAGTTATCTGTGTTCCTCATCCAACTGTGACCAGGACTGAGCTCTCCTGAGACCTAAAAGCTCCTAAATGCAGCGCTCCTGGATGTTTAAATGTGCTCTGGGGGGTTTTTCACCCCGTTCCCGAGCAGTTTTTACACACGGGAACACTTCAAAACACTATCAACATCCCTCATTTCATCTTTCAGCAGCTTTAGTTGAGTTTAAGTAAAATATTTATGGTCTCATGCTTCAGTTTGAAGAAAACCATGTGGTGCAAACGTTTGTTCTCAGGTGCTGATATGTCGGAACTACAAAGGGGACGTGGACATGGCAGAAATCGAACACTTCATGCCTTTGCTCATGCAACATGAAGAAGAAGGGCTCATCTGTCCTGTCATGTCGCACGGCAAAGTTAACTTCATGTGGATCAAGCACAGCAACCTTTACCGTATCCTTACCCTGCACACATTATTTCACCAGCAACACTTGTTTCTAACCTTCTATCCTGCAGCTCACCTGTAAAGTTTTTCTTTCTCCACATCGATCTGACCTCGGGAACATGAACATGCATGTAAAATAGTCCTTGACTTCATCTATGAACAGTTGTGATCACCACAAACAAGAACTCAAACGCCTCCCTCGTCTACTCGTTCCTCTACAAACTGGTTGAGGTGAGTGATTTAAACACATTTAATCTGTAAAGTTGATGAATTAACATTAAAATGTGGCATGAAGGGATTTTTGTCACCTGTCTTTGTGTCACACAGGTGTTTACGGAGTACTTCAAAGAGCTGGAGGAGGAGAGCATTCAGGATAACTTTGTAGTCGTCTACGAGCTTCTGGATGAGCTGATGGACTTTGGTTTCCCTCAGACTACGGACAGCAAGATCCTACAAGAGTGAGGCTGAACACACACACATACACACACACACGAACAAGCCAACGCAGCTTTTATTTGACTGAATCTGGAGCAACAAAGAGCGTCGTCTCGTGCAGATACATCACGCAGGAAGGTGCCAAGCTGGAGGTGACAAAGTCCAAGGTGCCAACCACAGTCACCAATGCTGTCTCCTGGCGGTCAGAGGGTATCAAATACAAGAAGAATGAGGTCTTTATTGATGTCATTGAGTCCATCAACGTCCTGGTAAGTGGAAAAGGGGACTTAATGCTCCTGTAAAGGCTCAGTGTGTGGGATGTAAAGCAGGGAATCTGCTATCCTTTTAGATGCAACTCGTATCCAACACACCTGAAACAATTCTTCAAACGGCCCCGTTAGACACAGGCTCAAAGCTTTGGTGCCGTGCATAAAGATTGAATGATCTCGGCTTCCTTCCACCACAGCGTGGTGCCAAATCAGTAGCCAGTCCTAAACTCTAAACACTCTGCTTTACAGGAGCCTTTCTGCTTTGTCCAGCTCTTTGGGGACAACCCGGCACTGAAGAAGCGGTGTGCACAGACACATCCTGAAGCCAAAGCTCTTTTTGTTTGTGATCAGGATGAGTTTCCGGTTCAGAAATGAATTTGTGAGCTGTTTGTTGTTCTTCCAGGTGAATGCAAACGGCAACGTGATGAGCAGCGACATCGTGGGAAGCATTAAGCTGAAGACCATGTTGTCTGGGATGCCCGAACTGCGCCTGGGCCTCAACGATCGAGTGCTTTTTGCCCTCACTGGACGTACGTATACAATCTTTAACAGTTATTTTGTCACTGGACACGCAGCAAACTATATTTCATTATTTATTTTATTCAGAGTACAAAGGACAAATGAACAATGGATGTTTATTGATTTTTTTAATTAATTTTAGCTGACAATAAAAACAAATAACTGATAACTCTTTATTAATTTTATTTAATTATGTTATTTAACATAATTCTTTTATGCTGGCTGTATTTTCACATCAGGTAGAGAAGTAATTATAAGATTAAACCTTTTGCATTTATCACATATTTAGTTACATGAAGCAGGGATTTTACTATAAAATCATGTCCCAACTTCCTCTCACAGCAGTTAAAAACTCAGCTTTGCAGGATGAAGCGTTGAATCATCTTTTTCCTCTATAAATTTTAACCAAGCAGCAACTTCTGATGCTTCCGAGTGAATCTAATGCTGTTGCAGTTCCTCCCTCATCCACTAGGGGCTCCAAAGCAGAGCAAATTCCCACAGACTCCCCAGACAAACAACTTCACTGCAGACATAAACATGTTTACAGCCTGGTACACAAAACATTTTAGGTTTAAAATGTAAAGTTTATCTTCAAGGAAGCTATGAAGGTAATAACATCTGTTTAGATGTTATTTCATCTTAAAATTCAGCATAATTATAGGCACACCCAGTATACCAATAAGGCAGAGTGTAGCACAAATATGTTTTTCAGCTTTAATCCACCTTTCTCTGTTAGCCTGTTAGCTTCTATTAGATCTGAGTTAGCTCTAAACTACAGGAAACTTTGAGTTTGATAGCGTCAGTCGCTCACACACCCGCTCAGCTCCGCCATTTTTGTTTTTTCCCGGAGCGACGGCATGCATGACACTGCCAAGATGGCGATGTTGCCCACCAAGCAACAGTTCAGCTCTTCAGAAACCTGCGGGCTCTGTGCTTCTTTTTAATAACAGACTATGATTTCAACTGTTTGTTGATCAGATGAAATATTTCCAGAATAAGTTGTTTTTTCCTGCAGCAACGAAGCCTGAAATGTACAGTACAGGTTATGCCATCTTGTCTAGCTGACACACACTCCATAATATTACTAAGATGTTAAATTAAAAAGCTTATTTATTCTAAAGGTTATCATTTTATACATTATGGCATTATCTTATTGCAAAAAGCATAAGCAGAGCTCCTTTCTTTCTTAGTTTCAGCAGAGATGTTCATACTTTTCTGGATAGAAATGGTCTAAATTTGTTTTAATTCTTATTCTCTTATTCCTGCACATTTATTATTTTATTCTAATTTCTGTGGTTAAATCCAGCTGCTGATGTTTCTGTGGGGTGTGCAGCAGTATTGTGTGACTGTACTGTGCTCAGGTGATAAAGGAAAGACGGTCGTGATGGAAGACGTGAAGTTTCACCAGTGTGTCCGCCTCTCTCGTTTTGAGAGCGATCGCACGATTTCCTTCATTCCTCCAGATGGAGAATCTGAACTGATGTCGTACCGCATCAACACTCATGTATGATCTGCTTTAATATCTATTTCTAACTACTTATTACGTTGTTTTTATTTGTGCTGCATATAAAAACGTCTTTTTTTTCTATGCAGGTGAAACCTCTGATATGGATTGAATCGGTCATAGAGAAATTCTCTCATAGTAGGGTGGAAATAATGGTGAAGGTACATTAAATCCCATTGTATGCTAAACAGCTAAAGCACGTAATTATTTCCTTCACTGTAATATAACTGATTAGTTTTTTATTTTTTATTAGGCAAAAGGTCAGTTTAAAAAACAATCTGTGGCCAATAACGTGGAGGTGAGGGTCCCTGTTCCCAGCGACGCTGATTCACCTAAATTCAAAACCAGCACGGGCAGTGCCAAATATGTGCCCGAGAAGAATCTGGTGGTGTGGACCATCAAGTCTTTCCCTGTAAGAAAATCCCAACAGAGTGTTTATCCAGTGTTTACTCTGTGTCTGATTATTCTCTGTGCATCCCATCATGCAGGGAGGGAAAGAGTTTCTCATGAGAGCTCACTTTGGTTTGCCCAGTGTTGAGAACGACGAGATGGAGGGCAAACCTCCCATTACTGTCAAATTTGAAATTCCCTACTTCACAGTATCAGGAATCCAGGTATGTGCGTGCAGATTAGCGTGAAGCCGAGGAATAAAGCCAAAGTGTTGTACATCAGCATGTTTATTCTGGATCTAAAACCCATCCAGGTGTATTTAGTTGATATAATTTCATTAATTATGCAGCTATGATACCTCTTTATTTTGGTTCCAGGCCTTTTAACAGTTTACAGTCTGTGTACAGTCAAGTCGGGTCCTGTTGGAGCCGATGTGCTCGCTTTGGGAAACTGAGTTTAATTTGATCATTTACATTCCTGCCTCGGCACGTTGTCGCTTACTCATTCTCAACAGGTCCGGTATATGAAGATCATAGAAAAAAGCGGTTATCAGGCTTTACCCTGGGTCCGCTATATCACACAGAGTGGAGGTAAATAATGAATATTCTGCTTTATTGTATTTAAACAAGTGTTCACATATTGACGTACAAACATGTAACAAAGTTTTTTCTTTTTTTAGATTACCAGCTGAGGACCAATGTGTAAATCCTGTGTATTTAACTCACCCATGGCTTCCAGAAGAGTACAATGATCACTTTTATTTACACGAACATTTGTAATGTCACCTGCTCTAATTATGCTGTTTTATGTCATGTGGTTTCTGTTTTATTTTAATGTGTGTCCTTTAATATTATATCAAATTGGTTAAGAAATTATATTAAAACAGTTTTCATGAGTGAACTTTGTTATTCTTTTTCCTCTGTATTTTTTCCCCCCTCAGTTTCAAGCCCATATAAGGGGAGGTTATGCTGGCATACTGTAGTTGAAGCATTGTGCAATCACAGCCGCTAAATTCCGCCTAAAATAAGAAACTTGCACCCGCCTTTTTTCCACACCCTGCTCTGGAGAAATACAACCAAAGGATGGAAACTGAATGAACTCCCCTCTGATACCAACGTATACAAATCGCCCGCTTTCTTCGCTTTGTGCTCTAATTGGTCAATTGTTGCTGTTACCACAGTGATAGCGTAGTAACAGGGCTAAGACTCCTCCCCTTTTACCATATATGGAAGAACAACGCCTACTGCGTGAACGGTGATTGGTCAGCGTATTTTCTCTCCAATGTTTGTAAATTGTAGTCAGGAGACACCGCTGTTTGGATCTCAGCGCGCAAATGTGTTTATCTGGTGTTGATAAACTCTTCTTGTTTGAATTGTGTTTAAATATAGTTGAGCTGTTGAAACAGCGGGCTGGAAAATCTTGGCAGCGCTTTGGATCGTAACTACCGAATAAGGTACGGTCATAACACCGGGCACAGTCATACCATGTTAGCTCTTAAATGCTAATAGCTTGTTAAATTTAGTCGATGTGGGTTGCTTTTATCAGTCACCATTATTGATATTTGTGTTGAGTGTTGTTGTTTAAGAGTATGTTTAGTTGAAACGACACGACTAGGCGTTACGTTTACCGTAACATAATATGGCGTCAGTGGGGAACTACCAATTTACGCTAGCCGGATGCTGCGGTAATGTTAGCTAGGTGTAGCCGATAAAAGCCTTCCTGACTCTTTATTCCTTGTAATGTAATTTATCTCACGGGAAGCCGGTAGTTGGGTTGCGTTTTAACTGAGGTATGTGTGTTATGCAGCAGGCAACAACAGACTACAATGGTCCTGAGTCAGATGGACGCCGGTAAAGCTTTGACGGCGGCAGCAGCCAAAGGAAAAACAAGCGAGGTGCAGAGGATCCTGGAGGAATGCAGGGTTCATCCTGATGCTCTCAATGAGTTCGGGAGGACTGCGCTTCAGGTGAGGATTAAACACGTCCCTTTTTATTATTTAATTTCACAGGGAGGCGGTTAAACACATAGAAATCTCCTTTGTTAAAATTAATCTCTATGATGAGCCTCAAAGTACTGCGTGTCCCCTCTGTTGTCTCAGACAGGAAATGATCCTGGCTTCGTGAAGGCTGTAATGACTCATTTTGGTGTAAATTTGACTCTTAAAATGCACAAATTTTAACTGCAAGCATGTCGAGATCGATATAAATGCTTAATTTAGTAACAGTTTCTTTTAAAATGTAGTATTATTAACTGATGTTGGGACTTTTCTGCTTTCCTCAGATGTTTTTACATGATGTTATTTAATCATTCATGTTACTGTAGGTATGTTCTCACCTGTGTGACTGTAAATCATAAAAATAAGGTGTACTTAATAGATTTTTTTAGCACTTTATTAATGCCTTTGCTAAGTTTTATTCACTTGGGTTCTGTTTTATATAATCTTTGGAGAAATTCGTGATGTGAATTTGTCGATTTGCACAGACAGCGATCCATCCTTCCTTTTTTTATGTCTCCACACAGGTGATGATGATGGGGAATACCAAAATTGCCAGTTTGCTGTTGGAAAAAGGAGCAGACCCCAACGTCCAGGACAAACACGGGATAACTCCCGCCCACGATGCAGCACGGACAGGATTTCTGGACACCCTGGAGGTCCTGGTGGAGCACGGCGCTTCCGTAAACATCCCAGACCAGAACGGCGCCCTGCCCATCCACATCGCCATCCGGGAAGGCCACAGAGACGTGGTGCAGTTCTTGGCGCCCCGATCAGACCTGAAGCACGCCAACGTCAGCGGTCAGACAGCCATAGATGTAGCCAGAGCTTCCTGTGTGCCGGATATGATGGACTCACTTTTTGCTCACATTCATAGTTAGTCAGAAAAATCCATTGCTTAACCCACCTCACATTTCCTGTTTTTTGGGGGTTTATGTGCTTTGACCTGGTGACTTGAATTCATTGCTGTGTAAATGATTATTATTGTTAATGTTTTTTGTTAATGGTGACTTAGAATTAATGTGACACAAGACATATTGTCTTGGCAGCTTATTTCCATTGAATGGGTGGCTATATACTGTAGACACCACTTTTGCACAGTGCAATTTAGGCACCTTATATACATGTATCATTTTTTTCTCCTATTAATTGGGACTGCACATTTGTAGATAGTTTTACCCCAGTGTTTTTTTTTTCTCCCCGTATGAATTACAACAGTTCGTACGCATGTACGTTTTCATTTTAAATTACAAAACTTGACGTGGTGCATCCTGATTGCCTTGCATAGTTGTGTTTCTCAATTAGATGTATTTAGACTTTGAATTTACTCTTATTTATTGTTGGAATAGAACTGAATATTCCCATGACTTTGTACATGCCATTTATTGTGATTTGTTGAAATGTTATTTATATAAATACTTATAAGACAAAAGTGAGATTAATCACTTTAATATTTGAAGAAGAAAACAAAAAATAAAGTTTTAAACTTGAAGCTGATGTCTTTTTTTCCTTTTTATTTAGTGCGGATGTATTTAGAGCTTTCAAAGAACCTGACTCAGATGACTGTCGGGACGTCTATAATTAACTAATTTTTTTTATAAAAAGCAGAATTGAAAATGAGGATTATTACGGCAGGTTTAGCTCCATTAGCATAACATTGTGTCAGCTCATCAGACCTTACTCTACACATCATTGCACCAGTAAGAACCCAGTTTCAGACCACACTGCAATACTGAGCTTACTATAGAAAAAACAGCTCCTTCAGCATGAATTACAGAAACTAATTTAGTCTTCTGTGTGAGAATTATCTCATTAATGTAAGAAGAAAAGATCATTTAACCCAACGTGCAACTGAATTGTGTTCAGGGCATCGACAAAAACTCTCCCTCCAAACTTAATCTCATTCAGGACAGAGATGCTCATAATTAGCTCTATGAAACGGCTTCTCAGACTAATTAAAATCCTGTACCACCCTGGTCCACTTTTAAAAAAACAACTTAAAAAGGAAATGATGAGAACGTATCTGGAGGAGAGAGCATGATGCCCCCAGGACAGTGAGTCAGAGGAAGGTGGGTGTGGGGTCGTCTGGGCCTGTCCATTGTTGTCTAGTTTCAGTGTTGTATTATTGTCTATAGTGCATTATAATGTGTATATATATGGTTGTGATGAGTGGGTGGGAGGAAGATTAGATCTATCCTTCCCCTTTTCAAACCTTGCATTTGTGTCTGTGATGTTGATGTTATAATATGTGCAGGTTTGAAATAAATATTCACATCTTTGGACAGTGTGAGGAAGCCAGAGTACCAGCAGAGAACATACCGCTGTCCAAGCGAATGCTCGAACCAGCAACCTTCACATAATGAAGCTGCAGCACTAACCACCACGCCGCTGTGCAGCCTCGATGAAGACAAGTCCCCGAGCGTTGGCTCTTCTGTAAGAATCAACCAGCAATGGCTGCTCTCATGATGAAGCTCTGCTGGAGAGCACCGTCTTTTACTGGAAATCTAGGTACAGTCTGCAACGGCATGATGGGGAAGTCTGGCAACCTCTCCCTCCATTCATGAGCAGGCGGTGTTCCAGACGGGATCAGCGTTTAATCAGACCCATCACACATCTATCCTGAATATGAGGAGGATAAGGAAATCTAAAGAAACTCTATAAAGTATCTTTTACGGCCAGTAAAAATCGTCTTCTGGGAGTGTAGGAGTTGCTGTTTTAATTTGGCTATTGTGCAACATGTGTATGACTCGTGCTGTGTGGATGATGCTTGTTTACAGATGTGATGTGTGGTTTATTGATGTCAACAAGGCAGCTTATGCAACAGCACATAATCTGAATATATCAAGACAACTAATTATGATCCAGCTCATACAAGCGAAGGAAGTTGTGAATGTTCTTTAGCTGCCGATGATACATAATGAAGCAAGATTCCAGCTCTCTGTTTTTCTCTCCTACAAGGTGATTTATCAAGGACATTGCTAATAACTCCACACAGGAATGTACAAACGAGGAAAACTCTTTCAAAGGTCACCACGATAGCAGCAGTGAAACTAAAAATGAATGAGATTCCTGTTTTGTCAGGGCGCGGAGGTAACCGTGGAGCGCTTTGCTGATGTTTGTGCCCACGGCAGACCTGGTACAATGGCTATTTTGTTTAGCTTGTGCACTGTTGGCCGACTTCACCAGCGAAGAAAGAAGACACTGTGCCCAAGCTGTGATGTCAGAGAGTGATCATACAGGCATGTTTATGCGTTATTAATCTGATTTAATTATCAATAAGCTGATGAGATTCTTAGAAACGATCAGACTTTACAGCCAGAGAGTTTGATCTCCAAGCAAACTCCACTTTTGTGCTTAAGGAGTCATTTATGGTTCTTACTCATAAGATGAATGTGACTTAATCACTGCCACTCCTTTATCTTGCACCATAAACAGCCGGCTATGAGAATTCCTACGTGTAGATTTCCTCCACAGGATGGTTCATGAGGATCAGTTCATCCTCAGATACACACCCAGCCACTAGGTAGAGCTCAGCCACTTGAAAACAATGTGGGCGTGTTGTTCGGTGTGCAAATACTTCCTGAGTAAACACTGCTGTGGTTGGTTTGCTCTGCAGGCAGAGACATCAGCGGCAACAGTGACGAGTCTGCATACAAGCAGAAACAGAGGAGAAGAAGTCCTTTAGGTTACAGGGACAGGAAGACAGATGTGTGTGGATCCATGAGACAACCAAAGGAAGAACAGGCCTAGCAGAGCAAATATTCAGTGACAATAAAAAATCACATTAAAAATTTGTGAAAATAAGGATATCTTTACCACATTGTGATGTGATGCCGTCAGTGTTTATCGCATAATCATTTTAATAATAATGACAACTTATTTTCTCTCATCTTAAGCATTTGTTAAAAAAAGAAACAAAAAACCTGCAAAATAACTTTTAATAAAATCATTCAGAATTTTTTTATTGATTTGAAGCAACAGTTTCCTCTGAGGCGGAAAGTTAGGCCAAACTATGCCAGCATGAGAGTAAAAATGAAATAGTAAACTTAGACTGTATATATATATATATATATATATATATATATATATATATATATGTGTATATCTATATATATAAATAATGGTGTCCAGGTGGTGGTACTCCTTTTCAAAAAGGGGGATCGGAGGGTGTGTTCCAACTACTTAACCC
>JBAMHV010000004.1:3959308-3971750 GCA_037177535.1 Pseudomugil gertrudae | reverse complement strand
ACCGATTACATCTCGCGGCTGGCCTGGGAACACCTCGGGATCCCCCCAGATGAGCTGGTGAATGTGGCTGGGGAGAGAGAAGTCTGGGCTTCCCTACTTAGGCTGCTTCCCCCACGACCCGACCTCGGATAAGCGGTGGAGGATGGATGGATGGATGGATGGATGGATGGATGGATAAATAATGGTGGTGGCGCGTCTGTGATGTCACTGGTTGTAGAGCTGATGCAAAGCTCCGTGGGCGGTTTCTTCCGTCGCCATCTTGGCAGTGTGATGTCCATAATTAATGATGAAATTAAAGTTAAAGATTAAATAACTTCTAAAAGGATGAGTTAAAAAATATCTCCCCTCATAGTAGTCATGAAGGTAAACTTGATCTATTAAATGTTAAATGTTTTATTTTAACTAGGTTGTAAACATGTTTATTTCTGCTGTGAAGTTGCTCTTTTAACTATGAGTCTATGAGTTGCTGTTTTGGAGCTCCTAGTGGTTGAGATGTGAACTGCAGTTTTTACAGCACTTACATGTGGGTAGTTTTGCTGCCGTCTCTTTAAATGTGAACAAGGCATGTCATGCCCCGCCCCCCCCTCCAGGTCACAGGAAGTTCAACTCTACCCTGTTCCGCCATGTTTGTAGCTTGATAGCAGCGATACGCTAATCTCCCAGCAGAGAAACAATTTATTGATAAGTTTACTAGAAATGTCAACGTATCAGATTATACCACATTGATTACAGGAAATCCACGACCATATTTGGCAGATCCACAGCAAATACTGTGATGTAATAGATAAGAAAAAAATGTACCGGTAATAGAAAATAGAGAAAATTAAACAGAACTCGTGTCATCTTAAAGCACCAGGTTTGAAGTAGTGGTAAGTGTGATTCCATACATGCATTCCTAATATTTGTGGCCATGGCATCTGTTATAGTAAGCAGCGGTTACACACACACCTGGGAAATGATTGACAAAGTAAGATGATAATTTAACACACAGTTCCTACTGTGCAGTTTCTCTCTTTACCAAGTGAACATTTTGGCTGATTGGTATTAGAAAACACAAGGTAATGCTGCAAAGAGGGCATGTAAGCATGCCCTTTCACAGCATGCCCTTTCACAGAGACGTGTTCTGTAGACGTGCAAGCCGGGACATGCTTGGGTTGAACAGATTAACTTTTGTCTGAAGAGTTTGATGTGCTGCGTGATTTTAAGTGTGAATGTGCAGGAGAAATATTAGGTAAAAACAGAAAGCAGTCCGCATGCTGACTTGCATCATCTTAAATAAAGCCTTGTGTTGAGGGGGCTACATGAGATGCATGCAGTACAGAAGATCTTTTACACATGCTGGGATTAAGCACCAATCCTTTCATGTAGCATACAAAAACAACGAACCAGAGAACCATGAGAGGTGCTCTGTCCACTTCAGAGCTTCTGCTAATTTCTCTACTTCATTTAAACATAAACAAGGTGCCGCATGAAGACTGCTGATGACAAAGACGTCTGTCTCATCATGGTGGGACAGCTTGGTGAGCTAGCAGGCAATGAGCTGCACAGTCTTAAATCACATCTTACTTTTGCTCTTTTGTGGTAAAATGTTTTATTAAAGATGTCTTTGTATGAAACGGATCATGAATCCTGAAGATAAAGGGGCTTTTTGAATGTGTTGGTATTTTTTTCTGATCAGTTCTTGAGGTTTTTTTCCTGCTTAACACATATTTGAACCCTTTAGAGCCGGACTCATGAAAAAAAGTAATATTTTTAAGATCTTTATTTGCCCTTTTAACAAAGTTTAGTAAAAAGTTTGCATTTTAAGGGGTAATCTATAATTATCAATCAGAAAATACATTAAAAAAACGTAAGAAAACTGTCTAGCAGCAGAAAAACCATAAAAACCACAGTAAGTTTGATCACATTCGTCATACCCCAGTTTGACTTCATTCTTTTTGCCATGTGCGTGGACGTAGGATGGATGAACACATTTTATCTGGTCGCTCTCCGTTTGTTGTGCAACATGAGCCAGCAATGTCACTATGTCATATAAACCTGTTCAACAGGTTACAGCACCAGTTAGGAGATAAAAGGCCACAGGAAAATACTCGCCGTTTCAGCCAAAACTCGCTTTTCCTCTTTTTATTTTCAGTCCTTGTCACACGCCCTCATAGTAAATCTCCCCCTGCTTTTGCACTGACCTTAGATATTTCTTGTTTTACTTCTCAACCACATGTGAGTGACACCAAACCTTCCAGCTTGAAATGAATTTCCAGGACAACTTTTCTTTCAGTCGCACAAGCCTGAGTGGACATTTCCCAATAACTGAACGTAGACGAGTTCTTCAGCGTTTGGTTGAACATATACGATATCCATCCATTTTCCACCGCTTATCCGAGGTCGGGTCACGGGGGAAGGAGCCTAAGGAGGGAAGCCCAGACTTCCCTCTCCCCAGCCACATTCACCAGCTCATCTGGGGGGATTCCGAGGCGTTCCCAGGCCAGCCGCGAGATGTAATCAGTCCAGCGTGTCCTGGGTCTCCCCCGGGGCCTCCTCCCACAGGGACGTGCCCGGAACACCTCACCATGGAGGCGTCCAGGAGGCATCCTAACCAGATGCCCGAGCCACCTCATCTGGCTCCTCTCCATGTGGAGGAGCAGCGGCATATACGATAGATTTTCTTAATTATTACCAATTTTTTTTTCATTAAACAACCTGACAGCTTAAATGAATGTTAATAAAACACGTTTTAGACTTGAGAGAGTTTCTTTCGTACATCTGATGGCAGCAGATCCAACAGGCTGTCCTCCACAGACAACCCACTCAGTCTCAGCAGGGGGCAGTCTCCTATCTCCGGAGGTAGATTTTCCAGGCGGTTTCCCTTAATGTCCAGGCGCACGAGCTGAGCCAAATTGGCCACTCTGGAGCTGAGACAAGACAGGCAGTTGTTGTCAAGAATCAGAGTCTTCAGTCTTTTACAGGAAAACAGCTCGTCTGGTAGTGTCTCTATGGAGTTAAAAGCAGCAGAGAAGAAGTGCAGGCCCTGTGGGATGCTCACTTCTGGGGGGAGAGAGGTGATCTGGTTGTGGGAGATGTTCAGGTGCCGGAGCTTGGTGCAGTAGAAGAGCCGAGAGGGGATTTTTCGCAGTTTGTTCCAGCTGACGTCCAACGTCTCCAGGGTTTTCAGCTTACTGATGTGCTCTGGGATGTAAGTGATTTTGTTGTGCCACAGTCGCAGCGTCACTAAACGCCGACAGTGCTGTAAACTGAGGATCTCTTCCACCGTGGTGAGCTTGTTATTCTTCAGATCCAACTCCTGGAGGTTGTTCAAGCTGAAGATAGCACTTGGGATTCGCTCCAATTCGCAGCCCACTAACTCCAAAGAAGCTAGACCGCTCAGCTTCTTCAGGCTGCTAAACGCCTGCAGCTTGACCCCTTCGTTGTGCACGGAAAAGCGCTGCAGCTGAGCCGCCAGATCTCCGATACAAGGGGGAATCTTCCGAAGGCTGCAGCGGAGACCGAGCAGCCTCAAAGCTCTGAGCTCTCGCAGGGATTCCAGAGTCGGACTTTTTGACACCTCGTTCGTTAAAGGACCAGTCAGGTGCAACTCCTCCAGCCTGTGGAGGGTGTTCATCCACAGAGGGATCTCCTCTACGCTCTCAAAAGCCAAGCGCAGAACCTTTAAACGTTCCTGGAGGTGGTTCAGCGCAGGCAGTTGCAGCTTTGCCGGGCTGTAGATCAACGCCAGCTCCCGCAGAGAGTCCAGCTTTGCTACGCTGGCTGGGATGGTGACATTGTTTACTTGCTCCAGTTTGAGTGATTCCACTTCCACAATGTCAAAGACAGTGTCAGGAAGCCCTGGTAACATCAGCAGAGGCAGCTCCAGACGGTCACTGGAGTTCTTGACGAGACGGGAGCGCAGCTTTGTGGTTGTCCACTCGTAGTTGAGATTGAGGTGATGGAGGCAGATTTCGCTCACTTCAGAAAGAAAGACGGCAAACCGTTTGGAATATAGAGCGTCGTACTGGTCCACAAGGTGGAGGAGGAACGCAAAATCGTTCTTCACGTCCGGTATGTCGCCGATACCCGTCTCAAATCTGACATGCTCAAAGGAATACTCCTTTAGAGGCCGATGGAACAGCCAGTACAGGGTGTAGATGCACATGAGTCCATACACGCACACAAAACAGATGTAGCAGTAGGCAAGCTTGGAGAAAAGATGGGCTTTGTTGTGGTTGCAGCAGTAGATGTCAAACCCAGTCAGCTCAGGAGGAACAAAGCAGCGCAACACTATCTCAATATGAGGCACCATCACAGCAGTGTAGGTAATGATCACAAGGAACTTGAAGAGTTTCAGCGACGTTTGCAGCACGTACATGTGGTACAAGATGTCTGCCTCCTCCACGTGTGTGCGAAACTTCTTCACTTTTTCAAAAAGCGCTTTGGCCTGCTCGCCCTCCTTCTTGTCCAACACAGAGGCAGCAGACTGAGAGTCTGGGATTATCTTTTCTGGGTTAGACTTGACGGAGGTGGAGCGAACGAGAAGGCCCACAAACGCCTCCTCGTCTGAATGTTTTTCTGCGGAAACCTTTGACATGGTGTTCTTCCTCAAACTCACCAGCTTCTCCTCTCCTCTTTCCTCTGAAACCTCACTCAGGGCCCTCGTGGTCCAGGGTGAGTCAAAGCACTTCCCCAAAATGTTGACAAATAGGTCAATCTTTGAAGACGTCCCAGGGAATTTGAACCAGAAGCTGCTTGCGACCATGAAGATCATAGTGTGGATCACAACCAGGTATGGGAAGTACTTTGCAAACCAGTGCACATCCTTCTCGTAGCAATAGTGGTTGACAAATATGTACTGGTGAATGTCCAGGTTGTTCTTGCGGCCAAACGCCTCCCGGGGTGGACTAGCTTGGACCGAAGCGCTCTGGGACGTGCTGTTCACCGTGTAGCTGCGGATGTTGCTGCAGTTGATAGCCTCTGGTGTTGAGCTGGTTAAGTGGCTGGGGAGGCAGGAAATCTTTTCCTGGGTGAGCTGCAGAAAGTAGATGAAATAAGAGAAATAATAAACAAGTCTGTCACATTTCTTTGTAATCTAGGTGTGTGATAAATACAGCTAATTGGTAGATTTTTAGCTCCTTCCAACTGGATTTCAATAGTCACGCCTTTCATAAACTTATCAATTACAGCTGTCATATAACTAATTACTTTACACTTAAAGCACAAAGCTACAAATACAGCAACACCCCCCCCCCCCCTCTTCTATTCACTCTATTTTGACATGTCCTTCTAGTCCAACCTCCAACTCCGTAGCCAAGTCATCCTCCTTTTAAAATAGCTAAAACAACAAAAATGAGTTAGCTTCATACATTAGCATAAAACCTAAATGTACTTAAATGCTGCACTCCCCGCACCTTTAGGACAGAGTATCTGATTTGGTATGTAAAATGAAGCAAAGCTCTGCATTAGGTTAGGCTAGGACTGCTGCTCTCACGTTACCTTTAACTCAAACCGATAAGACATGGTATGATTGCAAACATCATCTATCTCTTTAAAAAGGCACAGCCAAACTGTTGCAGAGGCACTTAGCAACTCACATCTCTTTAACATTTTATGTGTTCGTATCAGATTAGTTTCTCTTCAGCCTGGTTTTTGGTTTGTTTACGGCTGTATTTACAAGCTAAGTCGCTCAGTGGCTGCTAGTTATTCTGTAACCAAAACACTGATTTGGGATGCTTTGTCCACACAATGCTTTGTCCAGAGTTCCTCTCCAAACAGTCGACTCATTAAAGTGTTCAGTTTCAGTACAATGTTGTGTTCTCCGGTCTTCTTTTCCTCTGCCGGAGCAGGGTCATTAACATCAGGTGTTTCTAAACCAACAGCCAGCATGAAGAATTAAACCGATGTCACTGGAAATAACCCTAAGCTACAAGTAATACTGAATATGCACAGCAACAGTCTGATAGAGGATAAAGGATAATTGCTAGCTGCAACAAAGGGAAGAGTAGCTCAAGGTAACTGTCTGTCTGGGTGATGTTATGTATCATTTTAGATGACACACTGAAGGTACCCACGATTATATCTCAGAGGGACCTTATTATTGTCCTTTATATTGTCATTTCTTGACTGTAGGAAAGCAATAATTATCACAAGGATACACATTTCGGATCAAATCTGAAATGTGTAAACATCTGTGTTTTTGAAAAGGTGCACAGCTCTGTCTAAGGAAAAAGGAGTAAAACATGCAGCAGACTTCATAAATGAGTTATTAGACATCAGTTACTTTGCTCTCACAAGAAGAGAAATCATTTTTCTCCATTAGGAAGGTTCAGCTGCATTAGGTTTCTAAATACCCAAAAGAATCTGAGTCTGGCTGGTAGATGATTTACCTGCAAGGTGCACCCAAAGACGCCAATCATGAGCATAGCAAGGCACATGTACTCTGAAAAGACATCCCACCAGGGCTTGAGGACCCGAAACTGTGGATTTAGTTCTGTGCCAAAGTTCCTGAATTCCCCCACGGGGATCATCCTGCCAGCTGCTGAAAAAGAGAGGAGTGTTTCTTTATGCTGGGGGTTCAATGGGCAAAATGAAGAGTAAAGTTATGACGCACACTTATTTTCACTGTAAACACGGTAGTTTGTAAAATATCTGGAGCTTTGAGTGGATTAATAGCAGAAGTGAGAGTGGATTTAAAGTGGGAACTAGTCAGACAATAAAAGAAAACACACACACACACCGATTAAGCAAACTATGCGTAAATCTCATTTGTAATATGATCCCAGCCAACATTAAGTCTTTTAAATACCCGGTAATTACTTAAAAGTCAATTTACGCAGATAAATACATACAAAAATAAACAATTGTACCTCTTAAAGTTTAGTCTAACACTTTTATGTTAGCAGCATCTTAACAGCAAAGTTTCTTTCCAACTACTTTTTTTTATAAAGTACTGAACTTTGTAATTACGAAACATTAAAAGTGTAGTAGCGCGCGCATGATTAGCTTACCTGTATACGCGTGTCTCAGTCTTTTCGGTGAGCCAGGTGAGTCCTGCTTACCTGCGTCCAAACGGTGTCCGGTAGGAGTTTCTCATCCCTTCAGAGGTGCGCGCGCAGGTGTGAAGGCAGCGAGCAATGACGCGGCACTTCCGGGACAAAAACACATTCACGTTAAACACGCTCCTTTTAGAGTCCCTTCAACACTTTTCAGCGCTAACTTGTCAAAGACTAAATGATTTAACACATCGTTAATCTACCTTTGCTTTTGAAACACTGATTACGTCACTAGACTGTGCAAGTGAACGCAGTATAGTTCTACGTCATCGTGTTTATCACCGCTCTATTTGTCTGCCAAAACTTTTATATTTTATGAAAGGGCTGTAAATGTTACAAGAAGTTAAACCCCCAGAAGTGAAAACTTATTGGCCAAGAAGAAAGAAACTGATAACACTTTAAATAAAACAACTGAAGTTATAGAGTTTGTGCAAAAACCGACATAGAGTATGTCGGTTTAGGGTTTTTTTTGTCGAAACAACATACCATTTCAGCCTCACCCAATCTGTATCCTTAAACCTAACCCAAAAAGACATAGCAGAAAGCAGAAGTGTTAGTATACTGTCATATTTCACGCGCTTTTGCCACATTGTTGGTACGCATGCGCACTACTCTGATGGGTATGCCAGACCCTGTTCGTCCGGTTAAACTGCAGAAAATATTTTTTAGAGATGTTCCTGCTCACATCTCTAGATTCTGGGCTTTAATTATTCCACTCCTGGATCACAATATCTCCTCCACAAAGCCAGAATAATCACAGAGTTCCTCCAGGATTTGCGAGGGGAATAGGTGGCCCATTCCAAGGTCAAGGGCCAAATATTTAGGGGTCAAGCTGTTGTGACTGTATGGATCCAACACGACAGGTCCATGTTATGTAAAATAAATATTTTACATATTGTTGCTGTGTGAGAATGCAACCCAGTCCACTGGGAAACAATCTTTTTTTTATTGGAGGGTGGGTCTACTTTGAAAGATGATTAATCAGCCTTTCCAGTAAAGCTTTAATAACTTGTCCTGCTTCCCCTTTATTCTTTTGAAAAGATTCACATCAAACTTGGCTTATCAATCTCATAAAGATTAATAAATGTGCTGTGTAATTTAAAATGCTTGATCAAAGATAAACCAAGCTTTATTACGTAGAGAAGCCCGAGCAGGGGCAGAGGTTAAACAGTGGGACTGTAATCGCTCATAAAGCTTTAATTTTATCTTAATCTCAGGTTGAAGCCATATATCGTATGATAAGAGCTGCTGTCTTAATACTGTATAATGTAATAAAAATGATTTCCTATTGGCTAATATAATTATTAACTATGTGATCCACCTACCAGGTTTATCCAGGAAATGACACGCATTCACAGGCGGTCATTCAGCAGCATTCCTGCTCACTACCACACGCCACTGGTTCATTACGACTGGTCACATTTAAACTGGGAGTCCTGGATTGAGTTTTCAATGAGCAAGCAGTTTTAGCGCCATCTAGTGATCACCGTTTATAACACTAACATGGGAATATGGCAAAAAATGAGGTGTGGAAATAAACTTTATTGGGAACAAATTTAATCTGCTGTTAACTGAAATAAAAAAAAAAAGTCAAAAATGAAGATTGTTTTTGTTGCCACATGGGCTGATCTGCTGGGATTTTCACACAAATGGTCTGGACCAAAATGCCTCGTTGATGTCAGGAGACTCGGCTTCTGCTGCGTTTTGATGCTGCTTAATCTCCGGCTTTCTTCAGCCGTTCAGATCCGTCTTTAGCCCCTCCATCACGTCCTCCCACAGCAACAAGTGACCAGACTGGTTGCAGAGTATTCCACCTCTTTGGGGAGAGTTCCTCCACAAACTGTGAAGCGAAGCTGCATTTTAGCACATCACTGGTGACGCTTCTTCCCTCATCACGGTGCTAAAACCACGCGTACTGGTGCCATCACGACCTACGTGTTGCTGCAGGTCTCGAGCAGTAAAGTCATCAGCGAGATGTTGGTTGGAAAATAAAACGACAGGGTCAAAATAGAATAAAAAGAGCAACACAAGAGCAGTACAAGAAACATATTTATGTTTTTGTTCAGCGGGAAAAACATGTACAAAGCGGACTTTAAATATTCTAATTTCCATCCACCTACTGACTGTAGAGGGAGAAAAAGTCTCTTTCAAGGTGAAGCTTTTTTTTTTCTTTCACAAACATCCAAAATGAGCATAAACAGGCATTCCCACCTAGTTCTGATGCATGCTGGTTATCCAAAAACACGCCCATGTCAGTTTAAAGAAGGAAAACAAAGAGGATCCGAACAAATAAATTAAAAAGTGAACTCTGGAATTCTGTACAAGACGTCTTGGATTATCAATGTACAAAAACATGTCTTAAAAACGTTTGTAGCTTAAATCGCTGTTACAAATACACTTATTTAAGCAGGTTTGTGTCCTTAGCATTCAGTGTTTGGACACTAATGCACAAACATGGTCACTTACGTTTCTGAGGTCTCTCGATATGAAAGAAAGAAAAGTCTGCGGGTGACGTGGTCATAAGTCCGTCCGTGGTAACTGCTTAGCTTTAATATAAAGACACATTCAAGTCCAGCTTTTCTAATGCTACAATATTCCATTACCTCATCATGAATGGTGTTTTGCACATCACACCAGATTCTCCGAGCCTGAGAAGACTTTTTTTTTTTTATACTAACTTTTCACATTTTCTCCTTTTTCCAGTGAAAGGACGCTGCGGTTTGAATGCAGCTAAAGCCTCGCATCTCTTGTAGCCACGTCTGAATGCGAGACTCCATTATAGAAACACTTATAGGACAGATTTGCTTTCAAGCTGTGTGCCAGCAGTTGTATTTTATTATCATGTTATTGCTGCTTTGGGTGGTAAATATGGTCAGCATCACCTCCTGATTCAGGAACGTGCATCAGTCTTGCACATAATCCCAACTTCACGAGGAATATGAAATTATAACTGTAAATATTTTGGCTCTAGTGTTCATCCACTCATTTTAACTTATTTTTAGCTTTTGTTTTAATCATAACCAGATAAAATAATGAAACATCGATATGTATGATGTGTACGGTAAATGGGAACAAAACTGGAATGTATTGTAAACAGATCATTTTAGCACTGAGAGACTTCCGTTGCCATCATGTATGGAAGTCGGGAAGCTTTTCTGGCTCTTGCCCCACAATACAGGCATCAAAAAGAGAAAAAACCTTCAGAAGACTATTTATAAACTACTGACTTTCAGCGTGAGGATCTGAAGCTGTGTGGGAAACCGTTTTGCACTTGTTTCAGCACAGAGCTAGAACACGTGCAGCACTGAAAGACAAAAATCAGAAGGTTTTAGATAGAAATATAGCAAAATGTTTTTTTTAAATGCAACCCAGCGTCACCAGGGTGACAATCTGGATCATCTTCACCAGTTTGGACACATGGAGCGAGCCTGTGGGGCCCCTAAACATACTGATAACATTAACACCATCAGGAACTGTAATGGCACTTATGACCCTTCCGCCTATGCAGAACAAGTGCTACTTTAGTTGATGTGATCTACTTTCCTCTCCAATTAATCTGAAATGAGACAATAAAATGACCTATATGTCAGCCCGTCTGGTAGACGATGGTGCGAGGGGGCTTGAAGTGCGACATGAACACACCGTAGCACAAACAAGGGAATCAGATGTAGAAGACACTGGACTGGCTGAGAGTTATATTTGGATAGTTAGTGCTGATAATTCTCATCACCTCGTATCTGCAGTGCACTGAGAAGGAAATACTAATGAGTTTCAGAGTCAGTGAAGCAGGGTGTGGCGCTTCAGCTCGGGTCAGAGCTGAGATGTGGAGTGAGGGTGACAAAGTTCACGTCCCTTACACGACGGAGACACTGGGGTGAAGATGCGTGTCGGGAGACGCCGCATCTCTCTCCTCAGACTTCTGAGACTCAGGCAGGTCCTTTTGGCAGGGCTCCATAGTAACGGCCACGCCCACACCGCTACGCCCCGACGTCATGCGCGTCACCTCCGACCAGGTGTCCTGCTCTGGATCGTAACACTCCACGCTGTCCAGGAACGTGTTGCCATCATAACCTCCTGTAAAGCACGACGAGGTTTGGCTGTTAGACCTTTGCCGAGCATGAAACACCATTTTGGGTCCTTTTAATACAAACTGAGGTTCAATATGAAGAAGGACCTGCTTTGAAGTGAATGCACATCTGGAGCAAAGCTTTAACGTTCAAAGTAAAGTTACCACAGATCATCTCTGTCATCTGACCATGTTGTTAAACTAAACACAACTGATGAAAAGCTTCACAACATATTACACCTAATCGTTTATATAAATCTGCCATCGACACTCTGAGTGGGCCCAACTCAGTGCCAGCATGGTGGAACTTCCTGTTCTGTCCAGCTGTGCCGTGGATACTCCACAAAGCACCTTAATGTGTGCGAGGACAGAGATGGGGCACTGACATGACACTGTTTACCCTCCTGTGGAGTAGCAGGAGGGTAAGCCCTGAACCACATGTGAAACGCCTGCTTTGTAACTGTACTGAACGAATTCAGGCCTTTGTCATCATGCGATGAGTGGCAACAGCTGCTTCTCTGCGCTCATAGCTCTCTGTGGAAAACACTACATGCTTCCGACTAGCAAACTGCCAAAACGTCTGCTTTTAGAGCCGATCTCACCTGCTGCTGATCTGGTCGATAGTCGCTCTTTTTGTTCTTAAGGAAGCAATGAGGTTGCGCTTGGTCTTTCATGTGGTGCTGCAGTGTTTTTACACAGTTGACTTTGTAATATGTTGTGTATCCTTGTTCATTTCATGTAGTATTTACTTACTAAGATGTGGTGGGAACTAGATCTCAATCTAAAAGGTTGTTTTTCCCGCTAAACCTGCACCACTCGGGGTCTGTAAATATCACAGTTTGTTTTTATTATAGAAAACAAACTAAAGCATGTTCTGCTTTCTGTTCTGGGTCGAGCTACAAGGCAGGAAATGCCGAAAAAAAAAATGCAGACTCACACACACACACCTCAATTTAAGATAAATTACAATGCAGAATAGATGAGTACACATTCATATCTATTATAATTAAGCTTTGCGATGAAAGTAGGCCTTTTGAGCCAACATTTTATTCCCTTTCAGGACAGGATGCAGTCAGAGAATACGTGTGGTGGTTTTATAACATTAGAAGAGATTACATATTACCACCACAAGTTCCTGTGGATGAAAACATCCAATCCTAACAGGATTATTATACAACCTTTACTGCTATATCTCCGTTTGGTACTTTTAGACCAGCCTTTCTCAAAGTGTGGTCCCCGGACAACTAGTGGTCCGTAAGGCAAACAACACGACAATCTGAATCTATATGAATTAACTGAAAACGTTGTCACACTCAGTTTTGCGACACCAAACCGTCTT
>JBAMHV010000004.1:3945671-3956534 GCA_037177535.1 Pseudomugil gertrudae | reverse complement strand
GTTTAGAGTCAGGTGGTCCGTGAGTTCGTGTTGTAAAGGTTAAATGGTCCTTGGACTGAAAAAGTTTGAGAAACACTAGATCTAGACTGAAAGTTTCCCGTTAATACTCACCTAACACATAGATGTGTCCATGTAAGGCGGTGACTCCCAGAGCGCTGCGTCTGTGCCTCATGGAGGCAGCAAAGTTCCACGAATCCGTTTCTACGTCGTAGCGCTCCACTGAGTTCAGCTGGTTGGTGCCGTCGTAGCCGCCCATCACAAAGATGTGATTTCCCAAAGCACACACACCTAAAACGAACCAAAGGTTATTTATGTAAAAACGAGACCTCGTGGTACGAGGACTACCTTTCAGTCTATCTCGGAGTATTCAGAGATAACGGCAACATAAATAAGTGATAATTCATATCGACGCGCCATGCTTGAACAAAGTGTGTTCTAATGAGAGGAACTAAATAACCGATAGCTTTGCATGTCACAACACATCCGTACTGGCTGGAACAAACAAACACTTCTTTTCAATGCCAAGCTTTTATTACATAAATAGCAGCTGAATAGCTGAGAACGTTTTGGCATGCTTATCCGTGTTAAAAATGAAGAAGTCAAAGAGGATGTACTCGTGTCTACGTGTACACGCTGGCATGAATCACACGTTTCGGCACTTTTAGACGAGTCATCAGGAAACCAGCGGGTTTGTTACCTTCAGTGTAAATGAGTTACACCTACTGAACGTTTATTTTATCCTTTAAAAACTGAGGAGGGAAAACCGCGAGTTTAAGGTTCTGCTCACCAGCGCCGGACCGGACAGTGTTCATGGGGGCCATGATCCTCCACTCGTCTCTGTCCGGGTTGTAGCATTCGCAAGAACTGAGCCGGTTGGCGCCATCGAACCCCCCCACCGCATAAAGCAGCCGGTTGATGACGGCAACACCCACACCGATACGCCGCGTCAGCATTGGGGCTACCAGCTGCCACTGGTCCCTCTCTGGATCGTACCTGAGGAGAACAAACACAGGAAGAAAGGTTTGTTTCAGTGTCCACAGGTGACGTGTGTCGGTTCGTTGCTGGAAGAGGTGATCCGGCTACATTTCTGTAAAAACAGGGGTTGGAGTCTGTATCGGAAAGACCTATAACGGGTTACAGGACCTATATTGCTGCGGAGGAGTCGGCAGCCTAATCACCACCCTGCACAAACGCTCTTTATGTGATGGATCATGGCACAGATCTGATCAATCAATAACATGATTTTTGTTGTCACTGCAAAGATGTCTAACTTTTACTCTGGATAAAGAACCGTTACTGAGAACTGTTTGCACGCCGAGACTTTCATGTCTTTGTGCTATAAATGATTTAACAGAGAAGATTAAGCCTCTTTACCAGGAACACTGCTTCCTGTCACATATGCTGAGCTCTGACAGACCCATTTACCAGGCTTTACTGGGCAATAACAAGTTATTTCCCTCATGTTACGCTAAAGCATTAATACAGTTCGGGTAAATTGTTGTTTCAGAGGATATTAAAGATGCACTTCTGCTCAGCTGTACAGTACAGACAGTAAATGTGTTTGTTCTTCTTCCTCAGAAGGTCACATGTTCTTTGTAGTCAGGCTCACACAGGTTTGGCATGTTCCGCTTTTACTCAGATTGTGGTTTAGCTCGTTAATAATTGCCCTTTTAGGACCAAAGACAGAGTTTGGTTAAATTATTAGCCTTGAACACAGTTTATTATTAAATTCACAGCAAAGCCTGGTTGTTGGACACGGTGCACCTACATCCTTCCTATACCTGCAAAATGTAAACGGACCCAACAGATTTATCAATAACACTATCAAGCAGTAGCTTAATTTTATCAGAAAGAACTGGAAACTGTGTCAGGCACTGTAAAGCTGAAAAGAGAAAAAAAACTATGGGCTCATCCCAGTTTGGGGTTTTGCTTTGACTCCGTTCCAGTTAAAGTAAAAAAAAACCCTGCTGGAAACATCGCATTATCTCTTTAAATTATATGACACCACTTTATTTCCTTTTAAATCTAAACAAGCACGACAGCTTTTCACAAGCCAAGAATAAATGACAGGAAGCAGAGCATTGACGGATCATTTCCAGGAAGCTACCCGATTCCTTTTTCTTGCAGGACACACTGACCTCAGACAGTCAATAGATGAAAACTTAAGTCTGCCCTATAAATATCATTTGACCTGAAGCAAACCACATCGTTTCAGACCCACAGGGCTTTCACACAACAAACACCGAACCCTTATTTGCTTTAACCCTGTCGTGCTAAGTTCACTCACCTTTCCACACTATTATGATGAAAGCAGCCGTGTGACCCACCGACGGCGTATATCATGCAATCGATGACAGCGACCCCAATTCGGTTCCTGGGGACGCTCATTGGAGCACACGGCAGCCAGCAGTTGTTCATAGGATTGTAGCAGTCCAAAGCATTTGAGTCCACGTTGCCATCAGGAGCGTTGTTTCTCCCACCAACAGCGTAGAAGAGCCCACTGATCACACACGCTGCCAGGCCACTGCGGGGCACCTGGAGGTCCGCTAACCTCAGCCAGGCTCCGGTGCAGGGATTGAAGGCCTCCAGGTAGCTGAGAGACTGACGGAAATAACCCCCGGCTGTGTAGATGAACTGTGGCACCTTGGGAGTTCTACAAGAAATAACTTTGGTGGGTTTATGGAGGGTGAGGTCCTGAAAGATCTGGGCCAGGTAGTCTTTACACTGTGGATCCCAGTCCAAAGACTGGAGCTGGGTCTGGAGGAAGTTGGGGGTGAGGGAATGGCAGCGGACAGCCTGGAGTAAGGCTTGGACGTACGGACGCCGGTTCTCCCGGTCGTACCGCACCCAGGCCACGCACGCCTGGAAGACTTCCGACTCGCAGCGCACGTTGAGCTCGTCGCGGCTGATGAGGTTGACCAGCTGGCAGTGAGACAGGTTGAAGAACTCCTCCTGGGTCGCTATCTGCAACACGACAATAACACCAAGGTTTTAATAAAAGATTTTACTTCTTCTTAAGATGTGATCAATAAATGAGTCAAATCAAACTAAATATACATTTAAAGAAAATATGTGGGAGTGCATCTGAGAATGTTGTACATGTTATTACGAAAAAGTATGGATCATTTCCGATATTAGATTTTAATGTTGATATCACCCAATAAAATCTACTGTAAACCTAAAATATCCTCTTTATACACACATAATATAGAACAATGCAACTTTATTTATACAGCATTTTACAAACAAAAAGGATGACCAAAGTGCAAAATAAATAGCATATAAAAAGACATTTAAAAGATCTAGTCCACAACAGGTATGAAAAACAATTTGAAGTAATAAAAACTTATGCGGGTATTCGCTTTGTGCTTGCTTCAATGAAAAACAACTTCCTGTAACAGATGTTTAAAGTAAAAGCTAACTTCCATCTCATGGAAACATGACATACTGTTGCTTATCCAACAAAGAACCTCCATCTTGCTCCTGCACGGAGCGAGAAATCACATCTTTGTGCAACACTTAGGTCAAATGATAAGACACCACGATAAGGGTCGGTCTTTTCCCTTCTGGAAGGCTCCGCGTGGCTTTATGCACAGCTGAGCGGAGCCACAGTTAGACGTCGATGAGGTCATTTAATTGGGCCACGATCCTTGACCCGGTATATTTACCCTGGAGTTAAATCAGGTTATTGATCTGTATGTCTCTCACCGTGATAACGTGGAGCGTGTGAGGAAATGTTTGAGTTCTTTTATCTAGTTTGCTCTGCAGTCGTGTTAGCAGCTAGGTATGCTTCAACCACAGACTCTGCTTTCTCATCACACTCAGGCGTGAGGCAGAAAAGTCTGACAACAAAAGCCACAATGGAGGAAGTGAAAGAGCATTTACCTACACTAAACACATGAGTGCTCAGGTACAACCCAACTGTAAATAGTAAAGTTAGGTAACTGATTTCAGGTTTTAAAGAGTCTACCTGTATTTATAATGGATCATTAAAACCTGTAAAAACCTGCCAGTTTCTGAATAAACATGGGTTTTTTTTCTCAGATGGAGAAAACTGGGATTAATCGCTGGTTTACAAAACTTGTTTCGTGTGAAACTTTTCTCTCACACGCTGCAGATTTTTAGTCTATTTATAGAGAACGAGGAAACAAAACCTTTTTAATGTTTTAGTTTATGGACAAAGCTAAACTCGATACCCTCAATGCTCAATGTCTGACCTGACAGATTGTATTGACAAAGACTGATTGTGAGTGTATTTTTATCAATGCACAGGCGCAGAGCTGTTAAAAGAATGGTCAAGCTAGAGAGGAGAGAGAGAGAGAGACGCACAGGATGTTAGCAGTGTTAGGAGCAGAGGAAGTTAGCTGTGAGAAACTGCCTGTTTAGCAGTAAATACTTTACTACAAGCTTTAGTAATAAACACCGAGCTATTTCTACTTCCAGCAGAATCCTGTGTCTGCTTCACCACTGCTGGGTAAAGTGAAGGGAGTTCACACCGAGGCTAGCTGCGGCTAGCTGCAGCTTCTCCTTTACTCAGCAGCTCGGATGGGAAGCGAACTTTCTGTATTTTCAGATAGCCAACAGAGCAAAGCAGCATGGTCACTAAACCGTCAGAGAAATGTAGCACTTCAGGACGGAAAGACAAGGAAGATAACTGGTTTTGTTGGAGCTGAATGCTCACATAGGTGTAGTGTTTAGTTTACTTCTCCTAACATGCAGCAAAGTTTAATTCCAATGTCCTAAATCTGGTTGCCAACGCTGCTTTGGGCTTACCTGGCTGAAGTTCATATAGATGTATTCTCTGGCCTTCTGGTGGAGCTCTGTGCAGCCAATCTGCTCGGCGAAGCTGGCGATGCCGATGGCGTTGCTGGGGTCGAGCTGCTGGACGAGGAAATCGCAGCATGCCTTCACCACGCTGTCGATCTGGTACATGACGGCGCCGTTCATCACATGGATGACACACTTCTCACCCACAGAGATGCTGGCTGTGTAGGCAAAGTCTATCAGTCTGTCCATAACCTGAGATTAGATCGAGGAAGAAAAAGTTATGAGATCCTTATCATTTCTCCCAGGAAAGATTAGCATCAAAGATCTACATCTAAACTTATTTTAAACATATGAATGGTATGATTATAGATTTTCTTGGTGCAACCATTGCCAGGGAAATAATCAAAATATAAAAAAAATAAACTTTAATACCATGATTAACTGTGAAATTATGTAACCATTATATCCCTATTCTGAATGAAAATGTCCTACAACTACATTATTGGCTTTGTAATCTCACTATCGCTGTAATAAAAAGTTATTAGAAACCAGTTTCACACCAGTACGATTTAGATGCTCTTAAAGTAAGCTCCACATATTTTTGGCTCCAAGTACTAAAACATATTTAAGAGAGGTTTTACTTTCTTTTAGAGAAAATCAGTGTGCACAGTTATGCAGCTAAATAAACAAATTAAAAACTTCATCTGTCCCTGCTTTAAATAAACGAGTCACTGTGTTGGATCCATTGGGTTTTGATCAGGTGCGTTAGGTCAGGGGCAGATGGAAAACTGTTGCCCTCCAGGACCAGGAACTCCAGCCTCTGCTTTGCTGGTTAGCCACGTAGTGCAGTACTGTGCACATGATGGATCACCGCCATGCATAAATCCTACACTTCTTTAAAGATGCTAAACCACAGCTCAAAGAAAGGGTCTTTAAGAACTGCCACTAGGTTTGGGGGCTCTATTTTGAGTCCGTCTTCAAACCAAAAAAGGTCCCACTCACTCATCTTTAATAATACCAGCCCATACCACAACCCCACCTCCACCTTGCTGGGATCTGGCTATGCTCATTACTGGTCTAGCCGTGGACCCATAAATCAGCCCATAAAAACCTTTGAACGGTCTTGATGCTTCCACATATATCTTGTTCAGTGGTGGTTGGGTTTCAGCCGAGCACTGAACACCCTGTACTTCTGGATACTCCAGGTAAACAGCACTGGAGGGTGATTAGTTCCTTGGAGCTTTAAGTTTGACTTTTCTTAAATCTTTAGCATATAATTTTCATCTTTCTTTCTGAACATAGTCTCCATATGTCACGCTCTCTCTTGTTAGACAAATACACATCCCTCAATGTGCCTAAATCCAATAAAAATTCAACTTTATACAGCTTAGATCTGGAGAATGTGGATGAAAAGTATATGGCTGAAACACTCACTTCCTGATAAGTATGCTCAGTGTATTTATGTAAAAAGACAACATGTAATGATGCAAGTCATTATAATCTCTCTGACTTACCCTGGGGTGAATCCCTTCAATGGGAACCAGCTCCATCCCGCACTCCTTCAGGCCGTTGGTGAACATGGCCCGAAAGACGGGGGAAGAGGAGGCCAGCACCACCTTGTGCGCCATGAAATCCACCGCCTCCAGTTGCTTGTAGCGCACCCGCAGCGTGACGTCGCACAGCTGCCGCTCCAGGCGCAGCTCGTTCATGATGGCGAAGGCGGCCGACGTGTGGTTCTCCAGCGTGTAGCTGAAGACACGGTGACCGTTGCGCGTGGATGGAGTCACCAGCGCGTTGCATTCTGTCAGGGACTCGGTCATTTCTTATCAACCCTTTCTCCTCCTCGATCTCTTTCTCAGGAACAGGGCGCAGCGTTATGGAGCATCCTTGCGCCACATGAAGGGCATGGGTAAAAAATAAAAGTTTAAACTGAGGTGATGGGGGAAAGTAGCCAAAGAAAAGACCCCCAGCTCTTCTGGGTATGCCTGATTTTTATCTGAGCGGGTTGTTTTTATGAAGACTTTCTTACTCCGTTCAGTACTCGAGTCCGGTCATCCCGCTCATTATGCCATCACCAGGAACTTGGATGCGAGCTGCCACTCATGGCTGATGCACATCACAGTTCAACATGACGAAAATATTTGGAGTTAAGGGTTCCTCTGGGTTTGTCCAAGGGTTAACTTTGCAGAACAGACCAATAATGTTTCATAAAAATGAAAAATAAGATTGAAGGTAAACTCTTCTAGTTCAACTACTTATGTTTTTCTTGGCTATAAAGCTGTTTTTCTTTCCACTCCATGTCCACAGGGATCTGGTAGAAAAGTCTCTTTTGTCTGATGGATGATCTTTTTTAAAGTTTTCTTTAACTAAATTTATTCACATTGCTCAAATGTTCTTACTGGAAACACGTACTGCCAACGGCTTCAGTATCACAGCCGTAATAATTTATACTGACAGTTTGGATGGGATCCCACAGAGTCAGATACTGAAGCGTGTTGCCTCTGAAGCTGCTGCGAGCTCCAGAATGGTCATTCGGAGCTTGTTGGAACGAAGAGGGGGAGAGTTGCCGGATGGTCTATTCCAGAAACAGCTTCCCAGAAGTTGCTCAACGCAGGAATTTGCTTGCACCACCGTGTTTACAACCGAGCAGTTGCTGAAAGCTGAGAAGAGAAAGAGAGAGAGTTTAGATGTGTATTATTCATTTATTTATATTAAATCAGCCTCTAATGTGTTCTGCTTGCACACAAACAGGAAAAATGACTCGGCAAAAATACATCTATATAGATTTACACAATAGAAGTTGATTACTGCAGTGACTATTAACGCCTTACCCATTTATCCATAATCAACCTACTGTGATATAAACATGCAAAGAGAAATAAAGACAATGTGATCCGATGTTTGTGTGTCAGCAATCCAGCTGTCGGGGGAGCAGAATGCGCAATTTATGCAACACCAATCTTACACAAACATCTAGCAATCTCAGCTAAATAAAATAAATATGATCTGAATCTAGTTTATTTTGGCATTTAGAGATATGTGGGAATTCAGTAGAATTCAGGGTGATTTTTAGATGCCATATCTACAAACCAATGTGCATCTCCTGTGTCTGGCGTATTTCACCGAAACATGGGGAACAACATGTGAAACACACATTAATCCAGATTTATTTTTACACATAAAGAGCAGCAGCTAGAGATCTACCGACAAAGTTATGGTTATTTAAACTGAATCGTTTAATCGATTACAGTGTTTTACAGGAAATCAATTAAAAAAAAATCAGAAAATGGTGAAGTTATTATAACTTTAAAGGGGGAAAAAAAGAGTTGGAGGGATGCATTTCTGTGTTTGGATTCAGTTTTTAGAAACACCAACAGAGAAAAAACAAAAACTTGTCTGATTAAAGCAAATATATGAAAATATAATGAAATCATTTTCCCCCCTGTAATGATGTGCAGATAGTAAATCATGTGTAAAACATTAAGTATGAAGTTAATTATTTGTGTTTGGCATGCAGATTATGACATTTTCTTCTTCCTGCTCCTTTTTAGTGCAAGTTTAAGTTTTGTGCTTGAATTTATTGTTTTGTTTGGTTAAGGAATAAAATTAATCAAGGTGTAATTCCTAAACTAGGTTAAGAAGTTAATTATAAACCTTTTGTTGCATTTATTCCCCACAAAGCTGCAATAACACACCAGCAGAAAAAGAAGACTTAAGAGATGCTGCAAAACCTCAGTTCGTAATAAAGAAACTTATTTTGGCATCACAGATAAGTAATTCCCAGATCTGAGGCAAATCACTGATTTTGATGGACATTTATTGACCACTATGTGTGAAAGCTCCAAACACCCGACCCGTAAGATTCACAAAGACATTCATGTCATGAAATGGGACGCATGAGGTCTGCAGTCCTGCAGGTTTTCAATGTGTCCTTTAAATTAGAGTCATTGTGCACAACGTCAGACTGATGCTGGGCTGGATGCTATGGAAAATAAGCAAATAAATAAAATACAAACCAAACATATTAATCAATAATTATAATTATTAAAATACTTAAAAAGATATTTTAAGTGCTGTCCCAGCCTTTTTATACTATTGCATAATAAAGCTGTGCATCGTCACTGGTCTCATAATTCGATTTGACAACGATCATCTGGTCTTGCAATTCAACAATGTATCACGCTGCATAAGTTCTATTCTATTCTATTCTATTCTACAGGCATTTAGCAGACACTTTATCCAAAGCGACGTACATCAGAGAATAAAACAACACAAGCATGAAATCAAACAACGAGGAACAGCATAGATAAGTGCCAGACCGCTGCAAGTCTGGTTGGACAAGTGCTGCATTATCTCATTGATCTCATCAATGAAAACATGCAGTCAGGTAATTATCAACTCCTTGTCCATTTCTAATTGCATAATAAATCCATTTTAATTGACTCGACATTGACAAAAATCTCAATATTGTAAAAATTGTGGTTATTTTTTACTTTATTATTTAAAACGTATTGTTCTTTTGCAAAAAAAACCCTCACAAAAAACAAAGAAAAAGCAGCTTTTTAGTTACTAGATTACTTCATATTTTCCTTTATGGTCAGAAATTATTCTCAATTTGTATTTAAATGCAGATAATATTGTTGAGGCAAACATTTGTTGATGGAAAAGTTGTTTTAATCCTTTTAGTTATTCATGCATGCTAACAGCTAGCCTACCAAAGGTATTTTGCACTGTTAGCCTTAAGCTAACGCTTTTGTATACATTTTGACGAGTAGCATTTCATGATTTCACAATAAATGCATTTCCAATAAAGATACTGATTTACTTTGTGTAAACCTGATTAGTTTGACAGTTTTCTAATTTAAAGTTTTAATCCAGATTCAGCCACAAATCTTCTTGCTAAGCTCCATGAATGATTATAAAGCAGAAGGAAGAGCTAACTTTTTACCTAGCAGTTTGTTTCAATCGCACCATACATCTATCGATCTTCATATATCGTTATCAAATTACCGTCCAGCCCCAGACTGATGGATCCTTTAATGCGAGTCAGGTGTGTTGGAGCAGGGAACACTGAAAACCTGCAAGATTGTGATTGCATAATCGAACAGAGTAGCCGTGCTCTAATACAATATGGAGTATGTTTGATATATTCATGCAGATAATGGGCCAAAGAGATGGGATCAGAGGACATGATATCGTGAACCCTGTAAAGACATGATTGGAAAAACCAGTAACAACAACCTGGTCAGGAAACTAGAAAGAACCTTAATAGTATTGTTAAGAACCGAATGATTCCTGTTTTAAGCGTGTTAAACTGTGACGGACTGAAGAGATGGACACAGAGGAAAACAGCAGCAAACAGGTGAGAAAAAACAGGTAAAAGCTACTTGTATCACAGTAAAAGCTTTATTTCAAGAGAGGCCTGTCTAGTTGATAACAATCCATGTAAAAAACTTAGAGATAAGAGATTGGTAAGAAATGCCACTGATGTAGATCAGCCAGCAGGATGAACACACCAGGACAGAAAGTAACGAGACACACAACAATCCAATAACAATGAAACTCAGCAGATTAATGACCCATGTCTAGTGTCAATATCTGTAACAAAGGACACTGGGGTAATGACAAGATATCATTAATAAAGCATAAACAGAAACACATGACCCCGTCCCATCCATGGATCATCTCATGACAGACTTAAACTATACAGAAGCTATTAGACGAGTGCAGGGGTGCCCAAAGTGGGGCCCCAAGCACTAGCTTTTGGCCCACCACAAACGATAGGAGCCGCAATATAAATATTATATTATTTTGTTTTTACTTTATTTGGGAGCTGAAAGAATAGACTCTTTCTAGGGAACCGAGCCGGAGAGCCGTAATTCCCATCACTACTGCCAGTAAATGTTTATGTTTAGAAACCTACAGATATTGATGAAGAGGCATTTCAGAACTTAATGACGGATGATAATACTATCTCTTACTTATGTCCATTAAGTCCCTAGGAATTTCTATTGGGTTGTATGGGTATAAACAGCTCACTCATTGTGTTTCTATTCATATCAGCTTTAATATTTAAAAGTTTAATCCATGGTGGGT
>JBAMHV010000004.1:3931698-3945571 GCA_037177535.1 Pseudomugil gertrudae | reverse complement strand
CCATAGAAGAAGACCGACATGAAGATAGAAGACTTCCTGGTAACTTTTTACCTGGAGCTCGGATTATGGTTATTCGTCGGGTAGAGTAGGTACTAGTGGAAAAGTGCTATTAGATAAAAGGTATCACAAGGATGCAATTAACTGACAGGTAATTTTATTCTGGTCGTATAAAAGTGCAAATAAACGAGCACAAATGCAAAACGAATACACACAGGTCATATAACCAGATCAGGCATGTTTTTAATAACTGTAGCAAGATTATGCAGGAAATGATACAGAACATGACTATGCAAACTGGTTTGGAAACTGACATTATACAAACACAACGGCCCATTTAACAGAAAAAGGCATGCAACATATGTAAATCTGCAGTTTAGTACTACTGAAACTTCTGCTTTTCGGAAGGTGAACCGCCTGATATAGACTGAAAACACAAAGAACAGGACGATGCTGATGGCAGCTGATCTGGACATTACTCAGCAACAATGATGCTGCGAGTGTTCAGTCATATGACAACGGGACCATATACACATTAGTTTTATATATATATATGTTTAACTAGACTACATGAGGCAAATAAAAAGCTTACCATGACTGAGCACTTTTTCATGTTTCAACAGACTTGACAGACCATCATAATGAAAGCAAAAATCTTGCCAGGACTCTGAGGAAAAGTTTCACAACACATACTTTTTCCTCAACTCAAAGTCTCTCCAAGGCAGACTAACAGGATACTCCAGTATCAAGAATCGGTGTGTATGAGTCACTGATTTCTAAATCAAGCCAACACAGGGTCTGTTTTCAGTTATATGCAACATGCTAGTCTGCTTTTAAATCACAAGTTTGTGCAATCTGAGGCAGCCTGGAGAAGATGTTTGCTCCAAAACACGACCTCATGGCAACAATTCAAACACACAGCCTGACGGGGAATACAAGTATTTACTGAATATTTTATTGCTGACTAAGTATTTTACAACTGAATTGATTATTAGATAAAATACAAATATTTAATCAACTTAATTTGTTATGTCAAAACGTTTCTGAAAAGCTGACATTAAACCAGTAAACTACTACTTTTTAATAATACAGAATATTCCGTATTATAATGGCTTGAACTAAAATTGACTTGTCAGATGTGAAATGTGTTTCATTTTGGACCATTTACAGCTGACACAGATTAAAAGAAACTATGTCCAAGTCAAACCCATGACCAAACTTCCGTGCAGGCTGAACTTTTCCACGGTGCATGAGAGGAACCCTGCACCTCTCTCCAGGCCTGCAGGAGCTGCACAGCTGGGTTAACTGGGGGACATGCGGTGTGTCACAGATCTAAGGAAGCGAGGAAAACGAAGCAATGGCGCAACAGACACTACGTTTTCTCTCTTTTGGGAAACAGCTTCCCTCCACGGTGACACATCGCGACACCGAGCAAACGGTGGAACTGGGTGTACCAAAAACACACGACCCAGAAGTGGAGTGGTCCTTACATAAGACATGGAATTACATTTCCGCGCCATCTCTGCCTACCTGACGCACAAAGCGCTTCGTTATCTCTATAAACTCATCCTTTCTCGAGCCTGTTTTTGGTGAATTTAATCCAACGGAGCGAAAAACAGGCGCTAGTTCGCCGCTAAACTCAGCGGGTCGCGTCATAAAAACAGCGGGAGACGCCACAAATAAGTTGAACGTTTCGGAAACAAACCTGACAGCAACGTAGGGCTCCTAATAATAGACAACGGAGTAAAGGCTGTGAACCGACACCCGCACAAACACGCTATCTGAACATATTTTAACAAGAAGACACCTCCGAGTTGCTGTTAAACTTACCCACTCAAGTCGTATTAGTCGTCTCTCATTGCTTAAATGTGTAATAAAGGAAACTCAGGTTGTCTAGCTGAAATCCTCCGAGCTGAGCCACATAGGAAAGAGGAGGGGGAGGGAAGCTGTAACTCACCGTGACTAAGCATTGTACCAGCCTCCCCTCGCCTTCATAATAAGAGTCTGTATCCGTCTCGTTCAACCGCTTCCATTGACGTGTAATGGAAGGTGGTGACGTCAGGACCGGCGAGGCTTTAATTCTGAAGGAAATGTCAGAACGACGCAAAAAGCCAAAATGTAAACGCACGGCCAAAAACTGCGGCTTACAGTCCATCAAATCTGTTAAAGATGATCCTTTCTGTATCTTGAGCCTTCTTGTTGTTCCCGTCATCACTGAGGTGGCAAATTATACGTTTTATTATTAGTAATAAAATGTAAATATCTGAATTTAGCTATGTTAGACAGTTTACACCTATCTGATGATATCTTATATAAAGTTATTCTGTTTTAATGTAATTTACAAATAAATATATTTATGTATGTTATGATTCATATGATAATTTGAATTTGGGAAACATGCAAATCTCATTACAGTTTCAAACTTTCGCAAATGCTCTTTATTCTCTATTTTAACTAGCATAAGAAGTTACCTTTTGCTTCACATTAAATAGGTCTGCAGAATGGATACATTGACAACCAATAAGCAAAAGTTTAGTGTTTTAGTTGTTGCTCTCAATGTTTTACTACACTCACTGTTTTCCAAGCATCTGCCCTTCCTCCTTCCACAAAAAGGGATTGATCCTTATCTCTTCATGCATGTGATTTGTCCTCCCACCAAATTAAACTCTCACTCCTGCCTGCATGGATTCTTGGAAGAGCTGAGCAGCAACAGATCCTCTTCCACAATAGGAACCGACTCTTGTTCACAGCTTTTTGCAAACGGCACACCACTAACCTGTCACAAATAACAAAAATACTCCCAGAAGATCAACTTTTGTCTCTAACACTGTATGAAAATATGGAAAGTATGTTTAATGTCCCCCCCCTAAAGTTAAATATGAACAGAACCAAACAACAAAACAATTTCTGTAAATAAACATTGACATATTAATAACTAAAAGGCAATAATGCTGATTATTGGGTTGACATTGATTCATAACCTGCATTGCTCCTTGCATGCAAGTGAAGCTTACTTTACTTATAAGTGTCTCCTTCATTGAGTAGAGTCTGCCTGTTCCAGCCAGACGCTGATACACCGAGACAAGCACCAACCAAGCAGGAGGTTATTTTTAACAGTCACAAGGTGGCACCAAAAAACAACAATGATAATGTAAGGTAACAGCACATGCTTCGGTGACTCATAACTCATACCTGCCCTTTTAGCTGTGTGATTTCAGCAGAAGGAAGAGTGGGTGACCTCTGTCAGCAGGCACAGATACAGTCCACATCTGGAAGAACATCTGCTCCTCTACAAATCTGATCAAACAACACTAGTTATGATAGATGTTGAATAGGAAACTACACAGTAAGCAAACTGGATTTGCACTTGTATGAAGCTACAGTGATGCATGCGTTTCCTGGACGCTGTTAATCTTAACAAACCAAAAATGTTTTAGTTTATTTTATTATGTCAAGGCGGCTTTAACCTACACTTATAGTCTTATCGGAGTCAGACTTTCTGGCTCCTCTGGATCATCTATCTCTGGACTCCAAACCTTCACACTTAACTTAGTTTATGTTTAAACAAATAAATGAAATCTAAATAAGGTTTCCCTTACTATTACTTGCCTCTGCTGGGGAATTAACCAACCTTGATGTGTTTTCTGTCTGCAGATAGTCTCCCTGGGAAGAAGATTAAGAGCAGCTGTATGTGATCTGTCTCCGTTATAGCCATGACAAATGCAGACAGCAGATCGATGTGAAGTGATAGTCTATCCTAGCTACAAGTCAAGAGAATAAGAAGAAAAAATAAGAGCCTAATGCTTAATAAAAGGTGTATTGTGTGGTGCTTGAGCCCGAGATGAGCAGAGCTTGATGTATGTAGATGTTAGAACCAGATGTGAAACAAGGGGGCTGATTTCCTGTGGAGCTAAAGCCACATGTGAAAAAATACTTTCTTACTACAGAAAGAAAACAAAACCCAAACCTGCTGCAAACACTTAAGAAAATATTTTATTTCTTTTATGAAAAGAAAGATAATGGTCATCTTTGCTTGTTACAAAATAGATAAAATTTACAATTCAGACAATAAAAAGTTAAACTTCCTTGGAAATATACAAAGTTCCCTGCATGGATTTGTGACCAAACCAGCACACAATCCTCCATTAAGTCTTGGAAACAGTGAAGTAAAAGGTCTGTAACTTCTGTTTTATTTCAGGTTAAAACAATTACCTCACACATGAAGCAGAAATGTCCGTAATAGTGGTACAGGAAATATTGGTCCGTTAATCTGATGCACTTTACAGGCTAATTAACTGTTTACAAGATGAAAGCTAAATGATGTATTCATTCACCTGTAAGTTGATTTCAGTCAGTTAAAAGAATCAGTACGTAACAACCAAAAGAACACATTTCCATGCTACATCGGCCCTTTCGTCACATCTAAGTTACACTGACATCTTTATGGCTCTGTAGTTCTACTGAAGAACCCAGGCTGACATTTCAAACTTGGACAAGATAGGTAGACCAACAGTCATTTCAACCCTCCCACAACGATACCACAGCACTCTTCACAGAATACCGTGAGCCGCCTTCCTGTAAATCTATAAATGCATCATGCAGACACGATCGTCTGTAGGGGAGGTGGTCTGGATGATTTGATCTGAACTGAGAGCATTCAAATCAGCACATTTCAGATGTCTGCAGATCACACATTCATAAACAGGTAACAGCAAGCCACGTCCTTTACACCGTTATCTAGTCAGTCTAGAAGATAGTGATGAGTTCACAGAAGCCTCCTTTCAGAGCATGTTTAGTTCAGATGCTTATCTCTGGCTTGAATGTGCATTTGAGTGGCGTCTTTGTGGTCTTTGGCTTTGTAATGACGTCACAGTGAAATTTATGACTGCAAAGTCTTTCACGTTTTCTGGCTTTGCATCATAGTCAACAGTGCTACATGTTCTGTGCTCAGTGGGGAACCCTTTCACACTCTTTTGAACATTATGTACAAGAGTTTTTAAGTCCTGGTCACTTGAAGAGTTTGTGGGAAAACACTTTATTTGGAGATGAAATGGTGATGGTGTTCCCTGTAGAGATGGTCGTCTCCAATCCAGGCTCTAACTTATGGGAGACCACCTCACTTTTACTGAAACTGCACTCCAGGAATGACATCCCAAACTTCTTCACCTGTCCATCTTTGGTCATCAGACACGGCAGGCACAGCAGCCTCAGAATGGCTCTCCTGATGTCCTTACTGGTCAGAGTATAGATGATTGGATTGAGCATCGAGTTGATCATCGCTAGTCCTAGGAAGTAATCAGCCTTGTAAAGCACCGGGCAGCTATTGGCAGGGCTGAAAAAGTCCACGAGGAGGAATATGAAGAGGGGCAGCCAGCAAGCAATGAAGACTCCAAGCACAATGGTCAAAGTCTTGAGGAGGGCGATGTACTTCTGTGAGTTTCTTGCAAAGCTCTTCCTCATGCTGCCCTTCAGACACAGCCGCTGGTGTTGCGTGTTGATGCGGACGATGCGGAACACCCGGACATAAAGGACAACGATGGCCAAAAGCACGACACTGAACACAGACACACAGAAGAGAATGTAGCTTTTGGCGTAAAGTGGGAGCACCGTCGAACACTGGTCCAGTTTGTGGATGCAGTTCCATCCCAAAATAGGGAGGATCCCTAAAAACCCTGCCAGGGCCCAACTTCCAATGATGAGTGCCATCATCCGCCCCCGCTTTGTCCCATGATACGGTCGCATCGTCATCATTGTGACATGGCGTTCGATTGCAATGGCTAACAGACTGATGACAGAAGCAGCCAGGGTGATGAAGACCCCACCCTCCCTAAAAAACCATTGCAACGGTGTCAGGGTTAAAGTATGTTGTCCTGACATGAAGATATTGGTCATGTAGGCTATCCCTGCCAGCAGGTCTGACAAAGTTAGGTTTCCCAGCAAGTAATACATGGGCAGGTGGAACTTCTTGTTCCTCCATATGGCGAGGAGAACCACAGCGTTCTCCAGGATGATGAGGAGGCACACCACCAGGAAGACAATGCGCTCTGGTGCCAGCCCTTCACGGAAGCGGTCTTTCTGCAGCTTGCCGATGTATCTGTAATGCTCCTCAATGACAGTTTTATTGTTGTACTCCCTAAAAATCTGCAGGAAGTTGAAACATGACGAAGCTGGGGAGATAGAGATCAGTGTTGAAGCCGGGGGAGTTGCTGCATAAGCATTGCTTGATGCCTCCATAATGGACGTTAATTTTCCTCTTCGTTGAATGCAGTCACTGTCTATGAAGTCATTCTGACTATTGGCAGTAAATAATTTATAGTTCCTTCAACAAATGCAAGAGAGGGTTACAAGAAGATGGTGCAGTGTTCCACTAGAACTTCCTCAGATGTTTTCCGTTTTCACCAGTAGACGGTGCTCTTGAGCTCTGCCTGGTTTCGGGCCCCAAAGCTGCAGACATGAGGAAAGCATGAAGGATTAGCAGAGAGAATGGATGCAAACCACTTCAAAATACCATTTAAATTAAAGCAAACATTAATATGCTGAGAGAGTTTAAGTATGAAAAGCATCATTCGGATATTTAGTGGAAATACTACAAATCCAAATGCTGAATTCCTCTAAAAAGCAAAGCGCAGCGATGTAAAGGCTGGTGCAGAGTTGGATAAATACTTCTCATAAAACAGACAATGAACCGTTTACTGTTTGCATTCACCTCTAAACAGCAGAAGAAGAAATAAAACAGCATTTTCAGTTGTTCAAGCTGTGTTTAAAGTGTGTTTCAGTCAGTGGAAAGTTGTAAGACAAGAATCACCACCAGCACGTGTTATTAATTTGGCACACATGCAATTGATTTTCAGACTAACATATGAGGTGTTTGAACAACCTCCCATATATAAAAAAACACACATTAATGTTGAAAAGAGATACAGCACGCCTAAAATTTTGAGCCAGAAATACAACGATGCGCTTGTACAGTTTAAAACAAGCGAATTATCAGTGGTGATTAGAGCTGCATTCCTTTCAGTCTCCATGGACTGTTTTCCGCTCCTCTAGAACCATGTGGTGACATTAAACGAATGGTCTGGACAATTTAACTTGTTACATCTGTGGCTAAAAATTATGCAAAAGTACTTTTCCCTATTGTTTCGGACAACAGAGTGACAAGACGTGTCATGATAAGAACAGGATCTACAATATAACCAGTATGTCAGCTATAAAAGCTGACATCAGACATGTTTAAAAGATTGAATGCATCAGTTATTTCCTCATTTAAATAGAAAAATAAAGCAGCCTCAAAGCTTATAAAATATTACAGCATTTCTTTTAAATGCAAATAAAAAATGTAGATAAAGAATATAACAGACAGCCGTATAACCAAAATAGAATCACACAGACTGGGAGTTATTAAAATTACCTTTAACTTGATGCAATATCTTTATTCTGCACTTCATCTGCTTTGCAGTCAAGAGAATCCAGACAAGAGCAGCAAGTTACTGTCAAACTGACAAAGCAGAGGGAGTGAAGAGCGGTTTTAACATGCAACAGTTGAGGGGGTTGGTCTAACGCTGAACTCTCTCTCCTCTAGCTTCACTCTCATACTCTTATAACTACCACACAGAATAAAGCTGCTTCCTAACAACATTTCTCTAAATATAATTTCATTATAAAGGCCACACAAGCACTCATTTACACTTACAGCATTAGCATGGAATCACTTCCTAATACACACTGACTGTAAATCTGCTACCTGATCGAGAAAGTTTTTGGTTTTGAGATGTAGATAACTCACTGTAACCACAGCAAAGAGGAAAAAAAAGACACTTTTCTACTTTCAGTTTAGTTGAATCTGAACTGGCATGAGCCACAAGGTATCATAAGCCATAAAGAGATGTCTGGAGGCAGTTTGGATATTGTATAACAGTTTCCCAAACCTTCTGGACTTTCTTTTGCCTTTCCTCAGAATCCATCGCCCCCACATGTATCAACAAAATTCCCATGAAAACGATGCCATGTAAACTCACGGAGCCTGTCAACAAGGTTGCAGCATGCATTCACACGCCCCATCCCTCCAACCCTGCAAAACCACGCCTGCAGGACCTGCACACACATTTCTAATTGGCTTGTTTGCAGCTTTCAGAGCCAGAGTTTGGCTTGATGCATGCTTTGCTTTAATGTTTAGCATGTTGCTGCGACTCATGCAACTCTTTCACAGTATATTTTGACAGTTGGGAATCCTCATCTGGATGCTTCGCTGACACATTGAGGAGCTATGTAAACCTTCTCTTAAACCTGTTTGGTGTGGCATGTGCTGTTTTCATGTGCTGAATCCTCTGGATTCTCTTTCTGTATCTGATGAACGATGGTTACTCACAAGCATCCCTTTCTGTGTTACTTAATCCTCACACCTCCTTTGTCTTTGACTCTCACTCTCCATTTGACTGGGTCAAGTGTCTTTCAGGGTTTCTGATAATGTTTCTTGTGTGTGACTGCTGACATACTGATAAATGCCAGCAAACTAAAATCCTGAGGCAGCTGAAATAAGATCAGGTGAAACCATTTGTTCAAACTAAATATAAACTCTTCTCACAAACAGTGTCTGTGACGTAAACTTTCTTTGTTTAGTTACAAAATGTTCCTTATGTGTACACTCACAACAGGTTTGTATCGGCATGGTGGTTGGTCTGTAAGGATTAAATGCTGGGATTTTGTTGGAGTATTGTGAGTGTTTGTGTAAATGTTACATGTTCCGACCTGGACTCCCTGCTGTTTGCAAATGCCGTGTTCAGGAGGCGATTCCTATCAGAAGATCATTAAAGAGTAATAACATGCCAGGGTGAATGCGGAGGCCTCACATCAAAGCCGAAAGTCAAGAAAAAGAGATCAGACACAGAGAACGAGTACTCTACCAGACGGACAGGACTTCCTACCGTGCACAGGAAGGAAAAACAGACACCCTTCATCTCTTGTTTTTCATGTTTAAGTGCAGCTCATACTTGTCTGCATCTATTTCAATATTATTGTCTGTCTCTTTCTTTTTACTCAGTTCAGCTCCGACTGTCCTGCGAGCATGTTTTTCCTGCATCAGCACAAAAAACATTCACTCTCTCCGGTATTCCTAAAGTATGTTTTTGGCCACACACATGCACACACACACACACACTTGCACACACATTACTGTAATACAAGCCGCTTTCGGCTGAACCAGCTCCGCTTGCATGCGGATGTAATGTTGATCTTGTCAGACTATATGTGTTTGTGGTGCACGAAGGTTTATTTTTGGGGGACCACAGCCACCATGCTGATGTGGTTCTACAGCTTAACTGGCAGCGTTGGCTTCGTTCCAGCGTTAATATCTCCACACCCTGGCTGTCATTAGTATGACCCGCCACACTACAGTTTGAGTGTTGGAAGCATAACCTTTATGACATCATTGCATTGAGCGCTACATCCCTGTCTGGCCTGTAGCTCCTCTCAGTGTGATGTAAGAAAAATAAAGCCCATTTGTTACTTCACAGCTTCAGCTTTTCCTTGTCTGAAATCAGTAAAATTTTGATCATCAGTGGCAGAAATATGAATGTCAGACTTGTAAATGGCTTTGTCTGCCAAGTTCTCCTCTCTTCAGGATGGGGATTTTCTGAGGCTATCTCTTTGTTTGACCTCCCTGCAATCTATCACCAGTCAGTCCTCAATCCTACTTCACAGATAACACCCCAGACCACGTCTGTGATGATAAGAAAACATTCCTCACTGGTTTCCAGTACAACTCTTTCTCATAATTACTTTCCAACAGAGCAGAGTGTTTCTCTCCTCCTAAGCCAGGAAGACACTGTGTGATTCTGGGCTTTCCAAGACAACACAATGCCAGTATGATAGAAAGATGTCTGTGGCTTTTGCTCCAAAAATAAAGATCCTGTGTGGGACACATCGAGACAGAAGGTCCCAGTAACAAGTCTCGTGAGTGTAAGTCCTATAAGTATCAGACAGGTGCTGCTAATTGAATGCACCCGATAAGATAAAAAAATAAATGTGATCATATAAATAAAAGCAGCTGCTCAACCGGTTAAGATAAGGACAAAGAAGTCAGCAAATAGAGAGAAAGACAAGCGACCAGTCACATCTAAGGACAATTTTAACATCAACCTAACATGCATGTCTGGATGTCGAGAGAAAGCCAGAGTACTCAAAGACATCCTGACATGGGGAGAGCATGCACAGAAAGCCCACAGGCTCGAACCAGCAACCTTTTACCGTGAGGCTGTAGTGCTAACCACCACATCTCTCTGTAGCCCACACTTAGAAATAATACAATGACATGTCTGAAAATAAAAAAACAAAACAAAATAAACAAATATGATATTTACACAATTATCTGAGAGAAGCCATATTTGCTCCATCATTCTGCAGCATGAAAGGCTGTTTACAAAGGTTGCTGCCAATCCTCTCAGGAGTTCCATCAAGTTCACGCCAAGGTCAGACTCTGCAGTGCTCAGAGGAAATTACAAAGACGTGTGTCAGAATCAGACCTCTGTTAGCAGGTTAAACAGTAAGAATAACTTTAAAAAAAAAGATTATGGATTGGGAAGGGGTTGCCAGGAAAACAACTTTCATCTGAAGAAAGCAGAAGACTTCTGGAACAACATCCTTTGGAGTTTGACAAGACTGACTCAAATATGTTTGACCATAATACACATCACCACAAACACAGAATATAAGCTAAAAAAACAAAGAAAAGAAGCCAAAACCCAAACATGGCAGCTGCCATACACGGTGGTGGAGAAGTCATCATATGGGCTCTTCTATTGATATGGTCTTCATGATCCCAAACATCCCAAACAATCTACAACTAAAGTGTTTTTAAGAAAGCATGAAGGTTTTGTAAACGCATCAGTCAAATTCAAACTGAACAAATGCCTGTCATCTGCAAAGAAATGAACACTAATAAAGGAAAAGTGGGCTGAAATCTCCCATAATGACGTGAGAGACAGGATGATGTCATACATGTATGCTAAAGGTGGCGCTACAAAGTACTGAACAATGAGGTGGACTTAGTTTGACCCATTTTAGGCTTGGTTTTTGTTCAAATAAAAAAAGTTTCATAATATCATGGTGTAAAATGAAATATTATTCATCTGAGTTTTTTTTATCCAGCTCTAAGACCTGGAAAAGATAAGAACATTTTCTTATAACACTGTTAAGGTTGATGTTATCCTCAAGAAACGTTACACTTAAGACTGTTGTTGCCACTGTAAAGCCGTCTCACTCTGATTCAGGATAATAGTAAGAACCAGCAGATAGAAGAACAACACACAGACAGCTGATGACGTGATTACTGATAACAGTTTGTGCTTTCATATAAAATCCAGAAAGACACTTGTTTGACTTGAGATTGATTGGCTAAACCTTCACTTGCCAATAACGAATCACTTTCTGAAACATAAAACCTTAGAAACAACAGAATGTGAACTTTCTGTGCACGTGACTGTAAAAATATCAGTCTACATTAAACATGATGTCACAGACATCTTTATTAGACCCACATTGCACAGTGTGCATAACAAACTTAAAACAATCCCTAAATCTTAGAGATGTTTCTTTCTCAGTATCCAGCCACTTAAAAACCTCTTTGCATGGCCTGGTCTAATTCACTCCTTAAAGCATTGTTTATTTGGATTTTCCAGCCAACTTGCAATAGTTTGGGGGCTTTGCGAGGGAGATTTATTAAGATCTGCATTCTTTTGAAGTGCTTGAGGGTCACAGCGGCCTCAGAGGGAGGCATGAGTTTAGAAGTGAGCTCAGAGGGGAAATTTACCAGGAGTGAGCTGTGAGAAACCATTACGAGCAATCTGGCCCTCCTCTGACAACGGGTGGAGGATTCAGTGATGCAGTAAAGAGCAAGGAGTCATCGCTGTTAAGCTCAGGAAATAGCCATCTATTGCTCCAATTACACTGATAACAGCAGATAAAAGCAGAGAATAAGAGACACTGCTGAGGGTCAGTGTGTGTTCATACATGGTTGCCAGTATTCCCGGGCATGCATTTATGTCTGTTTTTGCTGTTTTCCAGACATTTGAACCCATCTGCAGTTTTAATCATGGTTTCCATTTTCCTCTGCAGGGGTGGTTCAGGTCACTGAGCACTCAGTTGGTGATCCGGTATTTTTCTCTCGGCGCTGATGCTTTTTTGGTGTGTGTGCGCTGCCGTCTGGATGTGTTCAGCGCAGCGCTAGGGACTAGCAGACTATGAGCTTTAATTAGATCCAGGTTTGAGAACAATTTGGCTCAAAGTGTGACGGCGACAGCACTCTCTGCTCCACAGGCTGTAACCGTATCACTCAACCATCAAGATGATGTGGTCATTCCTGAATGCCAGCACAAACTCTCAACGCCCATCGAGGCCTGCGCCCTGAGGGCACACATGCACACAGCTCAACTTTTATCATGTTTGCACATACTTTCTCATTTTCACACATGTACATCTACACATCTATGTGATAGGATAACAATAAGCTTTAATTTAACTGTCACATCATAATAAATTATTTAACTTAATTAGTGAATGCTTGACTTTGATTTGAGCCTGGGATTAAAGTATTTATTTATTTAGAACCTTTTTTTGTTGTGGTGTGAGGAAAATGGACTAATTTAACATGTTAGAGTCTTTAAAATGAAACCTTTATACTGTTTAAAGACTTCGAGATCATGTAAGAACATAAAGTAGATGTATATTTATGTTTATTTCAGAAAAATGACACCAATATCTGAATCTTTATTCTTTAAATAATGTAAAAATAATGTTTTAAAATTACATTAGAGAAAGGCATGTCGTTCCCATGTGGCACAATGTCGCATTGCTGTATCAGCCCAGATTGGATGAGTTTAGAGTCGAAATAAGTGAAAATGAGAAGTTGTTTATCATCTTTTGTGTCTGAAGATTAATGCAAATACAACCATTATAAAGCTTCTTAAAGAAACAACCTGAACTCAGGTTAAATCAATAGTAGCTAAGTATTTATAACCTATTGTGTTACGCAAAACCTAAATATCACAATAAAACAAAAACATATAAACACTATAAAGGGGTTTCACACTTTTATTAAGGTGGTTTTTCAGACGTGTTGATATAAAACTGTGTCGCAGAAGCGTAATGGAAACACTTTATTTACATCTACACATCACTAGGATGTCATGTGACCAGTCACATAAAGATGGCTTCTATGACTTCTTTAGTCTGTTGATACGAACCATAACAAACAAAATAGCTTCTAAAAAACACACAAAAATGTCTAGAAAAGCGAGAATTTATGAGAACTACGGTTTATGCCAAGGGTGGTCCCCTCCAGTCCTGCAAGTGTTATGAGTTTCCCTGCTGCAACGCATCTTACTCAGATCAGTGGCTGATTAGTAGTTTAATGTCAGGCTCTGCATGAGTGTGCTAATTAAGAGTCAGGTGTGTTGGAGCAGGGAAACAAAGCTCCTAGAGATGGCCACCCTGTGCTAAACACCATGAGTGGAAGCGCCTGCAAATCACATTTTTACTTGTACTGTTTTAGAAAAATTGCTTTTATTTGGTGAAAATCTGTAATAAAAATGACTGAGATAAAGAAACACACTTCTCCCTAAAATAATGTTGCAATGTCTGGTTTCGGGCACAGACCTCACACCCAGCTTGGTTCAGCGTGTGCATTATGGGCTTTATGCACAACTCTGCCACTTTGTAATGATCAGTACTGGAGACCCGGAAATTCAGCCCACACAGCAATGTTGTAAACAGTTTATTAGGAGCATGGAATGTGCAGACAAAAAACCAGAGTTCACAGGTCCGGGTGGAAGGGACTGGGCAGATGACGATGGTCGGTCCAGAAACAGGTCAATACCAGGCAGAC
>JBAMHV010000004.1:3882291-3897986 GCA_037177535.1 Pseudomugil gertrudae | reverse complement strand
TATATAAACAGTCGTTAATGTTGTTTAGTGTTGAAGGTAAAGCAACAGCGCCATCTGCTGTCGCAACAATAGCAACGTCACTTTATGCTAAACATTTTCCTATTGGTCTATTTCGGACACGTGACCAAAACACAGTCATGGCGGCGTCCGCAGCCCGGTCGAGCGTGGGGCTGACTTTGAAGCTTTCTAGAGTTATTCCGGACTGCAGCGCGTGCCCCCTGTACAAATTAAAGAGCTGTTTGAACAGTAGAGCCAACTTACAAGGAAGGAGCTCCTTAGAGAGTTTTCGGACAATAAATAGACATTTACAGACCAGTATAGGTGAGTGTTGCCTCTTGCTAGCACTTTAGCCTCGTTTAAGAATCAGTTCTTCTTTTGAACAGTTTGTTTATGATCTGCTTTATGAAGTGGTGATTAGCTTTACTTTACTCATTAGGTATAAGGTTAAACTGCAAAACTTGTCTTGCAGTGATGACTTCTAATCCACTTAAAACATCTGTGCAACTTCATCGCAGCATTCCTGTATTGTGTTGTTGTAAAACTTCTGCAACTTCTAGTCAACAAGTTGAAAAAGCCAAAAGGTGGATTTAACTGTGGAAGATACCGTTTTGGTCTGATGTTCTTGCGTTTCTTTTCTAAGGTCTTTATCGTGGTGACGAGGGGAGCTCCAATGCAGAAGACCCAGAAGATGTGTAAGTGTTCCAAGTTAGCAGGAAATAATCAGTGCCACCTTTATAAAAACCTGCTACCACACTTATCAAACATGCAAGTCCACCTTACTTTTGGACTTTAGGTTTTTATAAATCATTATATTTAAAGTGTAAGATCGTTTTTCAGTTATGCTAAGTTTATCTTTTTCATGCCGATAACTGAAATGTGCTCATATTTCAATGTTAAAGTGGTGGCACTCACAGTTTTGCGAGAAAATAATGTTTTAGTGCATCTTGTATAAACTTATTATGGGTTGCATTAAATGCAGAACTACTGCTCACCAATCCTCAAATCCCCCTGATAAGTTACAGGTGGATGAAAAGCAACATTTTTACAGCCTTTTCCTGATAAGACTGAAAAATAACAGCCTGTATGAAAGGTATCGACTCATAATAGGCACTTAAGTATATTTAAATAAATGCATTTAACTCTTAACCAGGAATTAAAAATCCCACTGAGATTAAAAAACCTCTTGCTACACAAAACAGCTATAAATTACCAAGTTAAACCACATAAAAAGACATTCATAAGCCAACATTACCTTTATAAACTATTTATTTCCAGTCCTTTTGCCACATTTTGCAAGCACAAGGTGAAGAGTAAACAAGCATTTTACTAAAGCTGCACATTCGTTTGAGCATCGTCGGTGCAGCGATGCTCACATCACAGGTCTCATGAATTTCACGGGTACCTGAGACACAAACAGCAACAAACAAAGCTTTATAAAACACTATTCACTTCCACATATAATGGAACAAAACATTTACTTAGGATGCAACACAGTAAAGGAAGTAACAAAAGATATTTAATAACATTGAACGTTTAATTTTGGTCTCTGTAGCAGCACATGAAACCAGTTCAAACTGATTTGACTGCAGCTATTTTACCATCTTGTGTTTTTTAGGGTCAACGTGGTGTATATAGATCGGTCCGGCCAGAGGATCCCAGTTAAGGCCAAAGTGGGAGATAACGTTCTGTATCTGGCTCACAAACATGGAATTGATCTGGAAGGTGAGGAGTGAAAACACCTAAACCAAAGCATGATGTTAAAGCTATTGTCTGATACTTGTGTTTGTGTTCAGGAGCCTGTGAGGCATCTCTGGCCTGCTCCACCTGTCACGTCTACGTGAGTGACGGTCATTTTGAGAAACTACCAGAACCAGAGGAGAGGTGCGTCTACTGACTGATGCCGTCTTTTCACACATTAATCCATTTTAATGACGCAGAGGAGGTGAAGTGACACTAAATGCTGACACCTGTCACCTTAGGGAGGATGACATGCTCGACATGGCGCCGATGCTTCAGGAGAACTCCCGGCTGGGCTGCCAAATCATTCTCACTCCAGAGCTGGATGGCATAGAGCTCACCCTGCCCAAAGTCACCAGGAACTTCTACGTGGACGGCCATGTTCCCAAACCTCACTGAGTTCGATGACCACGTGATGAGCGGAGAAAGAAACGGGATGTTGCTGTGAGCAACCAGCATGTAAGGTTAGGGTGAAGCGATGCAATGCTAGGATAGTGTCGTCCAAAGCAAACTGCCAAGACGATGTGTTAACCGACAGATTCCAGTTTAACGTACGGACAGGACTGCAAGCGAGGTTAGGCAGAGGTGGACACTACACACTGGAAGTGACGTTAAGGGTTACATGCAAAAGAAACTGTGATGTTTAGGTCATATTTATTTTTATGGAATGTTCTCAGGCCTTCTTTGACCCACATCAGTGTCAGTATACTTTGTTGAAACACCAAAAAGCAAAGAAACCTCCCTCAGAGCAGGGTTCACACCCCTCCTGCTGAAAAATGGAACATTCCCTGCTACAGCTCATATACGCACAATTAACACAAGCTGGTAATCATTTCAACCAGTCAGTTATCATCCTGATGACAAATGTTTTATGCTCTGAATTTGTTTTTTTAAATATGCATTGTTCATTTATTGTTGTTGCTGTATTTGATCAAATTAGTCCAAGTCATACTCTTCAGGTGTTCCTGTTGTGGCCCTTACCCTGACAGTGATCCATCCATTACAATACCAGGATTACATGTGTAAAGGTGGGCTCGAGAGGAGAAAAAAAATCATTTATGATGTTAAAACTTGATGTATATTATTTCTAAGACATTTCAAAATATTCAGAAGCATTTTTGTTAAGGTGTAGAATTTATTTTAACGCAGTTCCTCTCTGATGATGGTAATTAAGGCTCTCTTGGGCCTCGTATTGCCACACTGACTTCACAATTCTTAAGCAAGTTTACTGTGCTTGTCCTACTTTACGCACAAACACAAGCGAACTGAATATTAATTGCAAATATTTAAAACTGTGCAATAAAGTCTGCTTTTAAAAAAAAAAAGTTTTCTTTTACATTGCTTTTATTAACAAACAGCCCTTAAATGCATTTATTATTTTATTTAACATCCCTCAGTGGTGTGGACATGCTTTGTACAGCAGCTTTTAACTAAAGCTGAAAATCTTCCTGTGTTTAATAAAAGGTGGTAAGTTCCTTTAAAGAGCATTACCGCCACCTACTGTGCTTAATTGAGACCAAAAAATTCCTATATTCCATGTATGAGACCATTTTCCACCAAGTAACACACCAAATGTTTCTGCTGCCACACCTCCAATATGTATTTTCTTATAGATTTTTACCTCAGACTTGTTGATTGCTGTCTCCATTACAAAGTCCAATTTTAAGCTGAAATTCAGTGTTGGAAAGGTCTTTATATGTGACCGGTGTAATCTAGCAAACCCTAAACAGCTGTGTAGGTCCTCATGGCAACACATTGGAAGCCACCCATTCCTGTAATTGGTGACAGAGAGGGATCGATACTAGCAGCATTACAGCGATGGCCTTGTTGGATGGATACCTGCACTATTTTTAAGCTCCAGATGAGACTTTTATAGTCAGAGGTGATCACAAAGCAAAGTCACTGACCGATCGATGAAGGCCAGATTTGTAGGTAAGTTTTGATCACAGTGTCATATCAGGCAAAGTAGGAGTGTAAGAAAAATAAAATAACACAAATCGGTGTTTTTATAGTTAAATTTAAAACAAAATACTTTTTTTTCCACACAAACTTTACCATCCTCATTTCCATACGATCTTTACTTGGTTAGAGTGAACACAACGAACTAAAATCGCTTTTTTTGTCCGTGTCAACATCAAACTGAGCTGATGCGGCAGCGCGAGCCGCTGCGGCGCTCGCGACATTTCAAATCGACCGCGAAAAACCTTCAAACGTTCCAGAACGCCAGAAAGTTCTCAACGTTCGAACTGGAGAACCTTTTCAAACGAGGCCGAACGTTCGCTACATTCCTTCCGGTGAGCGCGAGCCGTGACGTATTCTTTTGCTTTATACTTTAACGGAAGGTTTTATACTGGTTCTTAAAAAAAACAACTCGAGCTTGTTTGGGTTTTGAATGCCCCTTACCAAAAACAAGTATACTTAAAGTACATGTTTGTTAAGTATACTTAAGTAAAGATAAGTGTACCTTTATGTACCAAGTACTTATACTGGTAGTTAACTTATAAGTATACTTCTTGAGACAATTGGCCCACTTGTAATGCTTGTAAAGGTAATTTCTGCTTAAAAAGTAGACTGAAAGTTTACTCTATTCTTTTTAGTTTAAAATAAGTACACTTAAATAACACTTGAGTAAACTTATTTTTGGTAAGGATAAATATTAGACTATTCCTTCTGACTATAATCCAACTTGTACATAAAATAAGCTTCTTGTTTCATGTTATTCAACAGGAAGTAAATAAACATAAGCCTAGCTTATTAGCGCCTTGCTGTATTTGTTTACACAAGTACCCATTTTAGCTAATTTTCAGTATTATTTCTTTATTCAGCACTTCTTTGTTTGTATCTTTATGTCTATGCAGAAGTTCCCTGAGCATGAACACTGGACCAAAGGCAGCTTCTGCTTTCAACCAGGGAAACCAGAGCAAAGTAGAACATAATGGTTCCCATCCAGCACTTTTCTTCCTGGTGCAGGAAGTTTCCAAGCTCACGTCGCCTACAAGTAACGCAAATCAACCCTCCAAATTGCTTAATGAGGCTTTAATGGAAAATCACAAAGATGGGGTTGAGGATTCGTTTCAAGCCTCGTGTAGCTCCTGCCAGCACAGTTTCTCCTGTGCGGTGACGTACGGTCACGTGAAGGATGATGGTTATGGTGCTGGAACTTTGGAGGAGAGACACTGTAAATCCAGCAGCCCCTGGAAAGCGCTGAGTCTGATCAACTTTCACTGCGAAAGGCTCCTTCATCAAAGAGATGTAGAGGGATCGGGCTGCTCAACAGCCACGCTGCCATCTGCAGCCCCAGATGTGGCAGAGGAGGTTAAACGCACCTCAAGGCCATTTCTTCATCTCTGCGAGAAGGAAGAAATCCCAGCCCGCCTCGACTCCGTGGACGATGTGCGAGGGAGCTTTGCTGGAGGTGGCGGCAGGCCGCAACTTAAGACTTCAGAGAAAACGGACTCTGTTAACGTAGAATTTCAGCAAGACTATAAAAGTGCTTCTCTGCAGGAGGCTGGGTGTAGTGTTAGACAACTGAAATGGAACCAGGATGTTCTCAGGGTATCCCTCTCAGAAAATGCTCTGCTAAAAGAAGCATGTCTAAACGCTGAGCTGACTTTTAATTCAAATGACAAGGCGTGCAAAGATGCATCAAAGCCAGCGCTAACACTAGACTACAATGCAAACATTCGTTTGTCTTCACAGCCTTCATGTAACGCACAGTTACCCCCACCAAGCACAATTCTGTCATCTCTCATATTTCACAATGCAGAAAGTTCCCCCTCAGAGAAAGACACGTGTCCTCCAGTCACCCAGCTGGAATCCTCCAGTCACAACGCGTCACCTGCAATAACAGAACCTAAACTCTGTGCAGTAGAAAAGGAGGAAACCGATCGACCACCTGCTCGCCAGCGGAGAACCAAGACTCCAAGAAAACAACCTCACCCCTCTCGCAGTGCTGATATTCAGGACCCTGACTTCCAGGGAGTCACATTCAGGATGGACACGGAGCTGGACGACACCAAAAAGCAGTGTCGCCTCCTCATTACCTCAAAGTACAGGTGAACACAGCTTTACTATTCATTGTGCTGCGTTATATGTAAATTTAAGTGAAATGCATGTTTCTAAACCTGCTGCGTGTATATCCATCGCAGCAAGGAGCTGCGCAAGAGTGTGAGAAAACCAAGACCGAGGACGCGAATGCTGCAGAAGTCCCTTAAAACCAGCAGCTCGGATGAAGAGAGCGACCTTACGGCTAATGTTCTGAGTGAGTAACACCTCAGTAACTGCACCAGTAGAACAACCAGAACAAAGGAGTGCTGCACTTTAGCTGATGGGGGATGCAAACCATTCAGGGTGCTCGTTGGTGGGATAATGATTTAGCAAAGAAAGGAGTTACCGCGAGTTCTGTAATATTAAAAACCCTTTTATTAGAAGAGCCTAATGTATAAAAAGGTTAAAATGCACAATGTGTTGCAGCACACTGCATTCATCAGGGTGACAAAGTCTTAAGAACACAGATGGAATTTTATTTTTTTATATATATATATATATATATATATATATTACAAATGTTTTTTAAATTTATTATTTTATATACTTTTTATATTTTAGACCTCAAGAGGGTTTTGGTCTTTTTTTTTTCCTTTGACAAAACATGTATCTATGTCTGACTTAACAAGGTAATAAATCTACAAAAGCAAAGCAGAGGTGGAAAAACTGTATTACCTTTACCATGAAATGTCCCTTTTGACCACTAGAAGGCAGAACCGCATCAAAAACACTATCGGTACAGATGAATCTGAACACTTTAGATCAGAGGTTACTCAAGTTCGGTCCTCGAGATCCACCATCCTGCAACTTTTAGATGCAACCCTTTCTGAATCTCCTCTGCTGCATGTCATCCAGCCCCACAGAGGCCTGCTAACGAGCCATTCAGCTGATGCATCTATTGTTCAACACGGCTGAATCTAATGAATGGCTCGTTAGCAGGCCTCTGTGGGGCTGGATGACATGCAGCAGAGGAGATTCAGGGTGTGTTAGAAAGGGTTGCATCTAAAAGTTGGGGGATGGGGGATCTCCAGGACAGAACTTGAGCAGAACTTTAGATGAAACCATTAACGGGATAACACAAGGAACTGGAAAAGAAAACTGTTTGTGATGTGAGCTGCTGCATTTCTAATGGAAGGAGCATCAACATATCTTTCTAGGTTCATAATGGTTACCCTAACACCTCTTAAATAAGTAACTGGTGTCCCACAGTGTGACAGTATGGTCACACTGGTCGTTAGCAGACTTCAGTTAAACAGAAAACACCAGAAAGGGTCCTAATTAGCTTCCTGACTGCATCATGATCCCAGAACGCTGGATTTTTACGAGTACCCTGTAATGTCCCTTAGTTTATCACCAATGCTCCACGTCAGTAACTCAGACATTATCATATTAATGATTAGTTCAAAGGTTTTAAGATTATTAATAAACTGCCCTAAATGATTCAAATCCTTTTAATAAAAAACTCTTCCTCTTGCATTAATTTTTATCACATAAAAATATGCAAAACTCCTTCAAGTCATTCTCATTTATTTGCTGAAATGTCTGATTTCCACAAAATGATCCATTGCATCACTTTTTTCTTTAGAGGGAAAGGTCTGCGCATCCTGCTGCACCAGAAAGACCCCCATGTGGAGAGATGCAGAGGATGGGACCCCACTCTGTAATGCATGCGGGATAAGGTAGCACATTGATACACAAAGCCATACATGTGTGTTTCCACACGGTCTGAGACGGAATCTCTGAGGCTAATCTGGAATCATAGGAAAATAATAAATACACCTTTCTGGATATCTTATAACAAAGAAGATTTAAGCTGATTTTAATATAATGCTTGTAGCTTATTGTTGGACTAATTTTCTGCATTTGCAGGGAAAATCCTTTTTTAAAAACTCAAACGGGGAGTTGCAGATACAAACGTATGTAGATGACTGTCAATGTGCAGGACTCGCACTGAAATTAGATTTTTAAAAATAATTTTTATCCAACAACTTCCGAGAACCCAAAAGAGCCGGAACAAGCAGACTCTCCAGTTATAAACTAAATCTGATGTGTTTCACCTTCTTATTGGTTGATACAAAATGTTTCTATGCTGGTGGACTGAGCTGGTAACACAGTCACATTTGATATCTTATTATGTGTGTGTTTTCTGATAATGGATTTAAAGTGTTTCTATTTTTTTACCCTTAATTTTACACCCACAAATCCCCAGCTCCAGTATGAACCCAGCCTCACTGGTACCGATTCTGAAAGCTCTCCATTGGCTCTCTCTTCGTATCAAAATCCTGGTGCTCACTTTTAGAGCCTTGCATGGCCCCCTCTTACATAAGAGACTTGTTATGTCCGTATACGCCCTCTCGGAGGCTGAGATCGTCGGATCAGAACTTACTCACGGTCCCTCGTTCTTATTTTAGGACTCGAGGAGACCGATCTTTTCAGGTTGTTGTGCCGAGGCTCTGGAATGATCTTCCACCCTCTTTACGTTCGCTAATCTGTGTCACTACATTTAAGAGTAAACTTAAGACTTTCTTGTTCCTGCAGGCTCTGCTCAGTAGATTATGGGTATTGTGACCATCATATATTTATGGCTATTTTGTTGTACACTGTTTTTTTATTGTTTCTTTTTATGTATTTTTTACTCTTTTATGTGAAGCACTTGGTGACTCATTGGCTGTGAAAGGTGCTATATAAATAAATTTTACTTACTTACTTATTATACATCTGTAATCTGTACATCACAGTCAAAAATAGCATTAAATGGTCATTTTAAATGCATAAAATCTGCAACTTTGTGTTTAATCTTTTGGATAGATTAGCTGGAACTTGCACTGTGAGATGACATCAGTGAACTCGTGCTCACTTTGCTGCAGGTTTCAGAAAATAATCACCGTTTAAAATGCTGTAAATGTAACAAACTGCCATCATCACAACACCTGAACATATAAAACCGATTTAATAACTTTTTTCTGTTTCAAATGTTTTTAAAGGTACAAGAAGTACAGAGTTCGCTGTGTCAACTGCTGGCATATTCCCCGGAAAGAGGGCAACTCCAACTCACGCTGCCTCAAGTGTGGAAACTTTGTGAGACTGACCTCGGCTCAGCGGAAACATACCACTTAGGACACACACACAGGTTTTAAGACCCATTTGTGGGTTTGCGTTCTCCCTGCTCCTGCATTTCTTAGTTCTTGAGGGTTCATGACAGATGTGAGTATTAAAATATGGAAAGAGCTATTGTAAAATACTCCAGATTTGATGGTGTCATCATCTTTCTGAAGTAAATGTGACTGAGACACAGAGAGGAGAGTTTCTGGTGAGAGACGGGCAGCTTTTGTAGCCGAGTAGAAAATGATTCGGGACAAATAAACAGGATACTGAAAGGCTGCCGTCATGTGCAGGCTGGAAGATTTAGCCACGATTGATGACTTTTTTCATCTAAATGGCTTTAGTGTTGTGTAGAACGGTCAGCAGTGCGTTTGGACCGGTTCTGGGTTCAGCACCGTGTTCGCTTTTACCACCTCTGATCCGTTCAGACTCTGTTAAATGGTTGCATATCCTTCCTGTTTGTGTTAAAATAAGATTTCTGTGTGTTTTTGTGTTTTTTGTTTGTATTAAATTCAGTAAAAAACATCCAACAAGTGTCCTGGTTTTGTCCTGAACGTATTTAAATAAAGCTTGGAGCAGGCATAGATCCCTCTGGGAAAGTATTTTTAATTTAATTTCATATAAATGAAAACAAAATGATAGTTTTTATTTTTAAAGTGGTGCGCACAAGGACAGAGTTCTCCCCTGAGTTTCCTCAGCCCACCGTGCTCTGCAGGCCAAGTGGGTGGTCTCGCGCAGATTGACAAAGTGCTGCTATTATTTTAAAGATGGATTACGTCTTCAGAGGCACCTCTCACCGTTCACCCAAAGCATCCAGCGAAGAGGAGGGCTGATGGAAAAGAACAAGCATGATTTCATGTTCCTGTTCAGATTCAGATTATAACACATAACCGTTTGTGTCATCATAAAACCAAAGCGCTCCATTTCACTGGTGCTTGTGCATCATGTCATGATTTTACTTCAATAAAAGTCAGACGTGGCTCATTTCCCAGCTTTAAATGACCAATTTGGAAACCGTTCAAAAGCTGCAGAATAAATAATCTGATAAAGAAGATAAAGTTTAAAAGTGACGACACCAAAACGGTTAAACTGCCCCAGTTCATGAATTACTTTACAGATTGTTTAAAGTTTAAATGGTTCATCTTATAAAGGTTAACTGATCAGTAATAAAAGCATTTTCATAGAAAAAGAGTAAAGAGAAACAAATACTTGACTCAGTGTTTCATATAGTGAATATTTTTTCTCCTGGTTTGTTTGGGTTTGTAGCAGCTGCTGTTTGGGAGGAGAGGAGGAGGATGTTTGGAGCTGGGGGGGCTTAAATGTTAAAGATGCTGTCAGATGCGAGTGAAACCGGAGGCGGAGGTCAGACAGGCGCTGGTCTTGCCTGCTGGGACCCCGGACCTCAGTCCCATGGATGAAGCAGACTGTAGTGGACGCGTGAAGAACGTGCGTGTTTCAGTGTTTAGTGAAACCAGCGCAGACTTGCAGCATCGCGCATCTTCTCCCGGCGGTGTGCGGGAAGAAGCCCGGCCAAAGGATGGTCCAGGAAAAAGATGCGCTTCTAAACCTCCGTACTCTTACATCGCCCTCATCACCATGGCCATCCTCCAGAGCCAGAAGAAGCAGCTCACCCTCAGTGAGATCTGTGACTTCATCAACCAGCGCTTCCCCTACTACCGAGACAGATTCCCCGCGTGGCAAAACTCAATCCGGCACAACTTATCTCTCAATGACTGCTTCATCAAAATGCCACGAGAGCCCGGGAATCCCGGCAAGGGGAATTATTGGACTTTGGACCCAATGTCAGCCGATATGTTTGAAAACGGCAGCTTTCTCCGCCGGAGGAAACGTTTCAAGAGGCAACGTTGCTGCCTGGGAGCGCAGAAGGAGCGCAGCTTGGCCCCGCTGTCTGCGCTCGGCGCGCGCGCCTTTGCTCCAAGTCCACAAAGCCCTGGTTTTGGCAACGATCTGGTCATAGGAGGCCGTTTGGGGGTCCATTTTAGACCCAGCATCGCATCCCTGAACTTGTCCTCGCTCCTCTCCAGGAATTCTCCAGCTTTCATCGCGCTGGAGCTTTGGGATTCCAGACTCTGCGTCCCACCCGCGGCTCCTGCGGACCCCCGTCCCGCGGCTCCTGCGGACCCCCGTCCCGCGGCTCCTGCGGGCCCCCGTCCCGCTCCACGGGATGATGCCCAGTTCCACCCAGCTGCCTCCTTCCCCTGCGGGATCCATATGAGTTTCATCTAATTTCATTTAACATCACCTTGTACCATAAAAATTGTGTTTGTCTAGCGATGCGGAGGCAAAAAAACAATGTAAGCAAACGGGCCGTAATTTCTGTAAATACATTACAGATTAAAATGTTTATAATAGATTTTATTTTCTAAATTTTTTACACAATAAAATTAAATAACATATTGTAATATGTGTGCAGTTATTTCTTTGGAACATCTTTCTACATTATGAAGATTTTAATTAATTAAATTTTAGACTCATTTTGCAAAATTCCATGAAATAATAAAAGGAAAATAATTTTTCATAAAGAAACAGCTGACATAAGCAAGACCTTGTATGAAACCACAGAAGCTGATTGATTGTTAGAGGGTGAAACTTTACTTTTCTAAGGCTAAAAAACGTTAAATTATTCCCTTCATTTAAAATTTCTTGAACCAATAAATGAAATAACTATAAACCAAATTATTTACATAAGCAAACCTGCAAAAAAATTAAATTAAGAACTAAATATATTTTTATGTAATAAGTTCTAAAATGAAGACCAGCATGTGCATGACAGATCCAATACAACAAGATATAATACAGGTATCACCTGCTGAGGCAAGAATATAACATAACCACACACTCGCAGGTACCCATTTAAGAGCAACTTGTGTAAAATAATAATAATAAATATCATTAATATATAAGATAAGATGAGATGAGATGAGATGAGATGAGATGAGATGAGATGAGATAAGATAAGATAAGATAATATTACATCCAAAAAGTACAACAAAGGTATTATATGCATGACAAGTTCAGCGGGTTTTTTTTAAAAAAAATTTTTACTCTTTAAAATAAGATGTAAACATAAATCTATGAAAACTATTTTTTTATTGTTTGTTACTATAGTAACAATTCATCCACTGCAGATTTCTCTGCAGGAAAAACCGGCTCAGAGGTAATCTCTCCCTGGATTTAGGTATTAGGATGATGTCTTGGCTTCCTGCTGTCTTGAAACAGCTGCTTCCTCCAAACTACTTCATGCAGTTTGCCTTTCTTGGCGTGCTCGGTCATTTTGGGTGCAATTAATGTACTTTCATGTGTGATGGACTGGGTACCTGTCCAAGGTGTACCCCGCCTCTCGCCCGTTGTGAGCTGGGATTGGCTCCAGCCCCCCCGCGACCCCGTTCAGGGAAAAGCGGTAGAAAATGGATGGATGGACTTTCGTGATTCGGCTACCTCCACTGGGAGAGAATAATTAAAACAAAGTTGCCTATTGAAGTTGTTAAATGAAGTCAGGGCCAGATCACGGAGCTGTGTGAGGTCATTGACAGGAACGATGATGCAATGTGTGTATTTGAACAATGTCATAGATGTAGAAGCAGAGCATCGACTCATGAACCACTGCACAGACAGATTACAAAGAAAGTAATTAAATCTGGTAATAATCACTGATTATCCATCCATCCATTATCTACCGCTTATTCCCTGAACGGTGTCTTGGAGGGGCTGGAGCCAATCCAAGCTCACAACGGGCGAGAGGCGGGGTACACCCTGGACAGGTCCCCAGTCCATCACAGGGCCATGGCTGATTACATCATGCATTTTAAACTCTGGATTGGATTCATTCATCTGCATTTTCCTTTATGCAGGGTCACATATGCCACAACACTCTCCCAGTTTGGTGAAGGAGTTGACGCAACTTCTCTAATGCAAAACATTTAGCTTGACTTCTGAGTCACATGCAGGATGTCGGAGAAGGGCGGGCACAAATTACACAAATGGGATTAAGGATAATTAGACGTATCGTTATAAGCAGCTGCCTGATCCAGCAGAAGCAGATGCCAGAGGTCCCCGTGATAATGAGATGAGACCTTTAAATTCAGATCTGGGGGATTTGGAGACCAAAAACACTTTTTTTATTATAATTAATCTGGTCATGCAGGTTTGTTCATCCACACCTGCATGATTCTGATGGTTTCTTACCAGTTAAATGTCTGACTACTGCAACTTAAACCAATGTTATGCCATTTAGAGAAGGCAATATTCTCCTGAGGTGCTCGAGTCCAAAGACAAAAGCTTCACTTTGTCTGAATTTAAAGAAGAAAATTCTGAATCATCCAGGCCTTTATGTCTTTCAGACATCTCTGTAGTCTGAGCGACGACTGGTTTCACGCATTTTAATGAAGAGAATAAAAACATTAGTGTGTAATGTTAAACCTCTGGCTGCAAACAAGGAGGCAGCTACAGTATCTGGATTGTTTAATCTAACTGTGCCAAACAGATGGTTCAATGCTGCACACATTTCCCAACATTAACAAGAAAGACGTCGTGTCTCCAAGACTGTCATGGCGACAATAATAGTGGTACAATCAAGTTGCCAGGCAACCAGCAGACTGAAAGGCACAATGGAGACTTTAATTAATTTTAAGTGATGATTTACTGGTTTGGTTTGTATTAACAATTAAAACAAAGAACTCATTATTAATAATTTACCCTTAACATGATGCTTCCTTATAAATTATGCATAAACTAAGATCTACAGATAGGGGTTTGGATCAATTATAACTTAATATTTTAGTTGTAATTCAGAAGTAATTCTTCATCATTACAGTTTTTCCAACTCAATGTTCATTATCCTACAAAAACAAGGAGGAATTTCCTGCTGCCTTCGTGTTTGGTAAACATCAGTTTCCTGTTGGTGGAAGGATCCCACAGTTTATTGATTTTTTTCAGTTTTAACTCATGAACTGATAAATAATTGTAGCCCCCTAACAGCAACCCAGCATTCATTTTGAATCTGGTCTCTTCTCTGAGCTCTCTCCCGCCATCAAAAGTCCGTCTGATGCCGACTCTTGTTTTAGCTCTCTGTCACCTTCTTCCTTCTCCTCGCTTCCTCGCGGCTGTGGTGCATGTAGTACAGCGGGTTATTTCCTAACCAGCACGTTAGTGGTTCAAATCCCAGCTCTGGCGTCCACATGTCGAAGTGTCCTTGAGCAATACACTGAACCCCCAGTTGCTCCCGGTGCTGCATCGTGTGTGTGTTTGTGTGAGCGAATGGGTGAATGTGTCAAATAGTGTTAAAGCACTTTGAGTGCACTGATGTGTAGAAAAGGGCTATACAAGTACAAGACCATTTACCATTCCTCCCGTGAAGCTCCGAGCTGGAAAATAAAAGCTGTAAAGTTTGGTTTCTCAGCCGGATGCTGCAGAGCAATAACAGCTCCAAGGAAATACTAAATGTCAATGTGCCATCAAACCAAGTCAGAAAATCCAAAACGTCTGTTATAGAAAGAATTCAGAGCAATGATTTTTAATGATCTGGTTGCTGTGGGGACTAGTTTTCATGATGTAGCATCGGAACACGACTTTCTAATGATTTATCTTCACTGTACTGAAAAATAGCCTCCGTTTCCATCTCCCTCCCATGCCCCATCACACATACACACCAATCGTTACTTAAGCCAGGTCTGAGTGACCACCGAGTGCTTTGTGAGTGATCTGGGGTTTGCTTACTGCATTTATAAGAGCCACAATCCTGTGAGTTATACGAGTTTCCCTGATAAAACATCATCATTCAAATTAATGTGTAGCTGCACTAAACTGCTAGACTAGTGCAGGGTTTGATGTCAACCTCTGCACAAGTCTACAAATAAAGTATAATGTGCTGGGACAGGAAAATTCCTAACACTTACAGGACAGAGTTGCCCACCCGATTTAGATCATGTGAGGACTTTTCAGGATCAACTCCTGAATTAATCCTGCATACCTAACGGGTTTAATGGCTGAAAAGCAGCAAGCTTGAGGTTTGGACTTGAATCTCCTTTGTTACGAGATGGAAAACAAACATACTTCCTCAACGATCTCTATCAGTTTCTGTGTAGCCTGGGTAATAAGTTACTGCACAGGACATAAGTGGGGCTCTGCTGCAGCTGTTTATTGTCTGTTTACAACCATGAGTATAGTCTATAATAGGTAAACAAGTAATAATAATAATAGAAGAAATATATGAAAAGAACTTTGGCTCAAAAAATATACAACAAAAATATTTATTTACAAGCCCATTAAATGGCAAATGTAAAATATAAAATCTTTCATGCACTTACATATCACAGCAGATCCTTTTTAACATGTCGTGCACTGGGAATCATTTTTTTCCCATCACAGGACACGTCTCCAATCCGAACCACATAAAGACCTTCTGTACAAGACACTGTCACATTTAAATACAGGTAGAAAACATTGAACCTCAAGTTTAACCAGAGCAGCACACATTGACCTTTTTTTCGTAGAAATAAATCTCATATCACCAGAAATGGTTTCCTAACTAGCATCTCCATTCATTTCCAGCAAACATCAAACAGGAAGAAGGGCCAGAAGTGTTGGCAGAAAAGGTATCAGCTCCTGTGACGTTGCCACCGGGTGACCAAGATTTACAGCATACATGGCACACTTTTACATCTCAAGAAATTAAACAATGCAGCAGAGGAAAGATAAACCAAAAAAGTCATGGAGAGAGAGAGAGAGAGAGCGAGAGAGAGAGAGAGAGAGAGAGAGAGAGAGAGAGAGAGAGAGAGAGAGAGAGAGAG
>JBAMHV010000004.1:3861518-3873097 GCA_037177535.1 Pseudomugil gertrudae | reverse complement strand
TAGAGCTTTAAAACCAGTTTCATCCCCTCAGACATAACTGCACTGAACCACACATGAACACACAGTATCAGGACCTGATGCTTTGTTGTTGTTGTTGTTGTCACATGTAAACTGTCTGATGTCGAAAGCGTAATATAACTGTACAGTTCTGTGAAAACAATTTTCCCATAAGGGAAAATAAACTAACTAAACAAATTAAAATATATAAAAGTGAAATTTTTTTAAAATTTATTCTGTTTATTTCAAAATATTTTCCTCCTAAATGTCCCGGTCTTTCATTAGCAGTTACTGTATTTGTTGTGCTGCAGATTCTTTACACACTGTACCAGCTTTGCTCTCATCAATGACGGGCCCCTCGGAAACAGTGTGTGCAATCTAGGAAACTATTGATGAGTCTATTATGCTCTGATTAGTTTGAAGACCACACTCGCCTCCCCCAGCTAAGGGAGTCTATTTAGAGCCAGGAGACAATAAAGGACCCCTTACTGGCACCTTCCAAGCATCTCTATTGGCTGTACTTGACTCCTAATCCTTTTCTAAACTTTCCATTTCCCTCTGAACTTCCTCAACCAAGTCCTCCTCTCTCTTCTTGTTTTCTACATTTACACTGAATGTGAGTGAGGAGCTTCTGCACTTTCTCACCTGTGATCATGGCAGATATTTCCTGTTTGGAAAAGGGCACCACGCACCCAAATCCACATCTTTGCCCAACCTTGCAACCCCCCTCCTCATCCCCCTTCCTCACTCAAAGCAGGAAGCGTGCACAGGAAACAGCTGTCCCTCACATCCGCCCGCTCTCCCCTGGCCAGGTGCATCCTGGGAACAGAGCGATGTGTGACCGTCGACATGCGGCTGACACTGTACGAGGTGCCGTTACAGTAATCAGGATCACCGTGAACTTTATACAGACACCAGATATAAATAAATACAGTTACTGAATAGTTTGTTAGAAAAATGTGAAAAAAAACTAAACGACGATGAAAAGTTGTCGCTTTGATGATCACAGTCTTTTATTTTTCACCTGCTAAACGATCCTCTCTCCATCTTTTTCAGGCGCGTCCACACATTCAGAGGTTTGGACATATTTTCCATTACATTTCGTGGAAAGTGGGTCCAAACTTTGGACTTGTGCTGTATATCATTTCAAAGCTGCTGCATTTCCAGGCGGAGAAGTTAGAAATGCTGAAAGAGATGATTGTTTGTCAGCGCTATTTGAGTCTGAAATGATAATGCCATAAGAGCCATAAGATAAAAACAAGCATGTATATTTTCCACCTCACATGACGAATAACCAGCTGTTTTTTTCAGTCCTCTTGAATAAGTGAATGTTTTTGCTGCAGTCATGCATTTTCTAGATTATTCCGTCAGCTGTTCTCAGAATGTCACCAGTTTCATTCAGCTGGATTTTCATCCCTTTAGAGGATTGTTGAAGGGGTGTGAAGGCCTTTTTTATATTTTGCAAAGGACTGGCCATATAAAGGCCAACTTTATCAGCCTTTTCCATCTAAAGATCCTCACAGCAGCACTACATCGGTGCCATGTGCATGAAAAATCAGAGTCTGAAGCTGCTGCATGGCTTATCGGTGGGTGAAACAGCCTCTACTACACGTTTTGAGTCAAAGCTTAGGTGGCAGCAAGTGCCACAGTCACACGGACATTTACACATGTAAAAATAAACCTATTTGCTCCAGATCTGAATGTTTTTAATAAAATTCCCTGCAGTGTTTTCTCAATTTCTCCTATTTTAATTAGTTTACTTTGACTCCCAGTCTTTACACGTTGGATCAGGTCTATTATAACAACCCACACGAGTATCTCACAAAGTACCCAGCAATGCAGTGGAAGTGTTGTAACCAATGCTCACTAATTCCTTTAACATTTCCCATAATGCATTGTGCATACAACTCTAAGTAATGTTTAGTTTATACTTAGAAAATTATTCAAGGGTTTTATATATAAATTGATATTGCTATTATATATCACACACATTGGCTTTTAAAGTGATAAATTAATCAGTTTTTTTGTGGTTTTTATTGCAGGCAGGAGGAAAAGAAGCTAAATCACACTCAGTAATTATATGATGCATGCTGATATTCATCAGATGAGAAAAAGACCTGATTTATTTCATCATTCATGGTGGCACTGAATCCACATTGTGATAACGACCCAGAAGAAGTCAGCCCGGAGGGTTTTTACGTGTGATGTTCATGCTTGAGGTCAGATTTGAGGCTCAAGGTGTAAAACCACTGCTCCACAGTGTGAACCAAAGCTCCATGCTGTAGCTGGATGGCCAGTCGCCAGACACTCAGGAAAAACAAACAGGAGTTGACATCTGTCGTGGCCGAGGAGAGCGAGCGTCTGTCCGAGCCAGAGCATCATTGTTTGTCACTTTCTCCATGAAATTTACTGTGAATATTGCCTCAAACAATTAGGTCCCAGTGATCCCTATCGCCAGGCACACAATAGTGTTTACACGACAAGGAGGAAATGTGGCCATGGAGCCCAATTTAGGGAGTGTGTATGTGCTTTCTTGTGCATACTCATGTCCTCACTTTATGGTCATTGAGGCCCTGAGCTCAGATCGTGTACGTGTGATGATTGTAGTGCTCTACAATATGTTTTTTAAATTCACTTTAAACCCCAAACATGTTTTGTTTCCCTCTACATTATTTCAATCTCCAGTTCTGCTGGTGTGAAATATTGTCCATTTAAAAAGTCAAGTGGGCTGACAATGGATGGGTATGGCCGCACTCTCCGGTCCTCGGGCCAGAACCTCCTGATGGTCCCAAAGACCCGCTTTAAACCTCGAGGGGACCTGTCCTTTCAGGCTGTAGCCCCCAGATGCCCTCGTCTCTCCGAGAGGCCGTCTCTGTTGATTCTTTTAGAAAGCAGCTGAAGACACTTTTATTCAGACAAGCTTTTACTTCACCTGGTTTTATGTTTTATTGAGTTTTTATTATTGTCTCATCTTTGTTGTTTTTATTTTTTAAAATGTTTTTTGATATTGCAGCACTTTGTGAAGCACTTTGTGATTTTATCTGTGAAGGGTGCTATATAAATAAAGTTTACTTACTTACTAGCGTGGAGACAGAAAGACCCCAGTATGCGAGTCTGGTTTATCAACATCTTTTAAGGATTACTTGATCTCATTTGACCCGTAGCACATGCTGACTCAACGCCTCTGCATCTGACATTTCCTCCTCAGTTTAAGATATTTTAGCTCATTACAAAAAAGGCGAAACGTGAAGAAATAGAGGAAACAATCACATTAATGGTCTTTGTGATCACCAGTGAAATCCCAAAGACTCATACGCTGGCTGCTTTTCTCCTGATATAAGTTTTAGAGATATGAACATGTGCTAGTTTTTCTAAGATTTCTTCTTCTTGCGATTTAGGAGCCAAATCTAACAGCTTATAACAGACTCCATCATATCCTGCAGCAGCACTGACTCACACAGCCAAACTGATTCAGCTTTATTTCACCGCTCTGAGGAGACAATTTCCTGTTTCCTATGCGAGTCTCAATATAGTATTCTTTTTCCCCAACTCACTGATCAAGTAAGGGGATCAATATTTCTGCAGGAGCACACACAGTCAAAACACTTTGCTCTAAGCGCCCCCCTCCCTCCCTCCACCCATCAATAATCCTATTTTAAGGTAGGCAGGAGGAGGGCGTAACAGCACCGCTCTGAGATTAAAACAATCCTCTCTTGATTTCTTCCTCACTCTGGAGAGAAACGGAAGCTGTCTGTTATCGTTTGCTTCTATTATTATTCCCCATTTACAGTTTGAGCGTTCAAACTGGGCCTAAATGAGAAAGTCAACAATTCATCTCGTGTCTGTTCCTGAGAGGGCTGGGTTTTACCCTCAGACGGGGAAACCCAACATGTAAACTGATTAGATGCTCAAAAGCTCTGACAAGATTTACCAGAAGAGCATCTCATGCAGTTAAAGCAGCTGGGTGGACTGAGTAGCTTAACATCTGATGCTTTATTCTGCAATTATGTGAAGTTAAAGGTCCGTTATCTTCTCTGTTTCCTTGTTCTGTGTTTTAGTACACCACAAATTAACTAAATGCAAAGCACCGTTTGTTTAAAGACAAATTTAATACACTTGAATGGGAAACTGGCAGTGATCCAGAACACACACACACATGCACACACACACACAGAGAGAGTCAGGAACCTTTCAGATTGTTCAGATGTTTAGTCATAATTCCTGACAGATTTTATCCTCATGGCATCTATAAATATCAACAATTATAAATAAATATATTATATAACTTAATACTTTATGTTTGTTTCTTGGTAACACGGTTTAAACACAGAAGCGTCTAAAGTTATACCTGGTTCTGAAGAAAACATCAGAAGTGACACATTTCCGAAGAACCAGAACCAGAAAGGAATGTTAGATCAACTTTCAGCTATAATAAAGATCATATGAAGCAAAGCACAGGAAAGGCTAATCCCAACGGATTCCTGTCTGTCCCTCAGGTAGCTTTTTATATGCCGCAGGCAAATTCACGCTGCATCTGCAAGTGCAACGGTGCCACTCCAGCACAGAGACTGATCAACCGGAACTGCAGCTGTGGGACGCAAAAAAGTGTGACAGCTAATAGATGACGCAGGGTGCACTCTGATTCAACAAACCCAGCCTAGATTCCTTATAATGATGATGACAGCAAAGTGACCATGATGACCAACAGGGAAAAAAACACCATGATGATGATGATGATGATGAGGGTGGTGACAGATTTGCTGCAAAGCGAGCCCCTTTCTTTCCCAGGACCTTGAGGGTCAGGTAACTGTAAAGTCTTTAAAAATGTTTGTGTTTCAGTTTGTCTGCAGAGGAAATGACCAGATGGAGGCTGAGAGACACGGGACGAGTTGGGAAGGTGTGAGCATGAATGGATGGACACTGCGGACTACGGGGAGAGGGATGGATCAAAGGAAGGAAGGTCGGTGTGATGACAACTTGTGTGTTGGTAGAAACACAGGTGTGTTCTGATGTCACAACAGGAACCAGAGACCTACGAGAGAACCACAAGTTTTAATGTAAAGCTCTTAAAGCTGCAGATCACACCACATTCAGTTAATCAAATGACATTAAATTTAACTGGTTGTAGTGGAAAAATACATATAAAGTCTATATATTACTATTAAATATAAAAAAATTCAATTTAACTTTATTTTTGAGTTTCTACAACCAACATATGCAAAGAATTATCATAGTGACCGTAAAGCATCTTCACTTTTCTTTCAATGCTCCTGCAAGTTTCTGCTTAAGAGCTATGTTAAAGGAAGGTAATACGGCAGGTGATTTTCAGAGTGCCTTGTTTACTTATGCGCACGCACCGTATATCTTTCTGCATTGTCTGTTTACACATTGTGATGTAAGCGCTGTGGCACATATTTGCTTGGAAACAGTCCAAAACCCTTTAAAGTCTGAGACTGACCAGTCTATGTGTGTGTGAGTGTATGTAGGCGTGAATGTGTGTGTGTTGGTGGTGGGGGTAGAGGAGGGGTGGTGAAGGTTCCTTATCTACAGACCACAGGCAGCTTTTGAGGCTCTTATCAGCAGCCACCACATTGTACTAGCACATCCTCTTGTCCAGCAGGTAGCGGAAAACTCTCCCTGCAACATGGTTCCCTTTCTCGCTCCCTTTTCTCTCTCCCACTCCTCATTTGCCAGAACCAGAACTCTGGCAACCAACTAGAGCATTGTGTCTTCTTGGCGGAGAAGAAGCATTGGGATAGACGGGGCAGTGAAAGGCAGAGAGGTGAAGATGGCATATGGGCAAGGTGGGGGGGTTGGACAGCAGAGACCTGCACCATTTCTTCAAAGGAGTTACTTCCCAACATTTCTGGCCTTGTTGTGACGTTTTGTTTATTTATTTATCTACTTTTCCTTAAAAAAAAAGGACTTTTTCAAATGTCTGAAGGATTTTGTGTTGGTAGGAGGGTTCTTCTGAGCGTTTGGCTTCAGTTCTGGTCTCAGACAGCTGCTGACTGGCTGCAGAGGAGAGCGAGGGACCTGAAGGAGGAAGGAGACGACATTAAATGCTGCGCATATGCAACATGTGCGTTCACAGATCACTTGAACTCTGACAGATGTTGCATGACAGTCGGACGAGCCGCATTGTGGATGTCAGTTTGTCTCCGTGAGTAAGTACAGTCCTTTATATCTTACATTTAAAACTTTATTCATTTATTTAGTTTTACTAGATTGGATACCTCTAACCTTTATTTTAAATAATTATAAGACAATCTATGTGAGTTTTAGTTTAATGTACCATATTTTAAGAAATTCCATAGAATTTATTTTTGATATAAACTATTTTAATCATGATAAAAATTAAGACATTTTTATGTGAAAATGTTTAAGAGTCATTTTATTTTAAAAAAACACATTTTATATACAAGCAATATAATTATGATAGGTTTTGCTGGATGCCATTTTCTAAATGATATTTTATTTTTAAATTATTTTACATATTTTCTTTACTTTTTGTAATAAAAATCATAATGTAAATGCTAAATATAATAATCTGTCTGTCAAAAAAACAAGTCAATAACATAAATGTATTCTGCATAAATAAGGATTCATATCTGACAAACTTCTATGCTATAAACATATGTGTAGGAAACAATTATTTTTTATTTTTAATCCATAAAAAAGAGCGATTACTTACTGTGTAATTCAAAAAGAAATCATCCAAATATGTGCTGCTCCTCTCAGTAAAACGATGACGTGTTGGTGGATCTCACAGATCTTTACCTAAACGTCTCGATCAATGCTGCTGATCTAAAGCTTTTAATGGAGACATTTTTACATTATATTCAGCAGAAAAGCATGTTGCACTGCTACCTGCATGTGTCGTCCATAGACATGATGGTGAAAGACGGAACTGTCTGAAATAAAGTCACGATGACCAGAAAAAACAAAACAGGAACAAAAGCTGTTGCGAAACCTGAGAAATCATCCGTCTTCCACTTTCCAGTTCAGAGCATTTTTCTATTTGTACCTAAAGAAAAGAACAATTTAGTCCAGGACATTTTTATACGGTTAATTATGAAGTAATTTATTTATCTGATTTGATTTTTTATCTTCCCTGAATATGAACTAAATATATTTTGTACCTTCAGCATATTGTTTTTTTTCAACAGACTCTTTGATGCAAATCTTCAAGGACAAACGGCATTTCGGATCCTTAAAAGTATTTTGAGTCACATCCTCAAAGTACACGCCAACAGACCGCTTCATAAAGAGAAACCCAGAGAGACTCATTCAAAACCTCAAATTTGCCACTCAGGATGTGCTGTAAGGACAATACCGACACCCGGATCACATGAAAACACGACAGCAGCCTCTGCTGGAGTCGGCAACACAGGCGTAGCCACTCATTCCCGGCTGCAGGAGCTGGCATCTTCTGCCATGTTCATGTGAGGATTCACTGCCCCACGACTTTGGTTGTATCCGAAACAAGGATGTAGTGTCCTGCTCAGGCTAAAGAGAGCTTCCAGAGACATATTCATGATTTGTGATAGGAAGGTAAATAAATAAAAACCTGGCAGTATCTGAATCAGAGGAGGGATGTTGCTCCTTTAAAGATGAATTAATCTGATGGGAAAAAGGTTTTTAAAAAAAGCTAAACAAAGAAAGAGGACATTAGGGGTAAAAGGTCCTCTCTATAGAAAAGTTCCTGAAGGGAAGGGAGGGTTTGGAGTGCCTGGTAGGCCCAGCTGCAGACAGTAGACATGAGCTCATTAGCTTTTCTGGACTAAAAATAAGACCAGCCAAGAGGAACGACAGCTCAGCAGTGACAAGGTTTGCTCTGGGAACTTCACCATCATGATGGAGAAGCTGAACCCCAGTGCCTCACCTGCCTCCCCTCAGGACCTACCTCGCCCCCCTTCCTCTTCATCTTCCTCTGCCTCCTCCCCATCCTGTGCATCCATAGAGCAGAGCAGTCCCCTGCAGAGCAAGACCCCAACGTCTCTGGACGCCACCAGCAGCCCTGCAACTGGGTACACCGATGCAGTGACCTCAGCGCAGCCTCCCATCGGCCCGACGACGATGCTGACCAATCACAGAGCCGATACAACTGCTGCACCTGCGTTTGCTGTCATGGAGACGGAGGAGGAAGAAAAACTGCCTGGCACAGCCGGGGATTCAACAAACGGCTCGCCAACTCTTTCCTCTCCACCTCCACTCCTTTCAGCACCCGCCAAGACTTCCCCATGCCGTCTACCTCCTCCAACTTCCACCAAAACCTTCCCTCCATCATCCTCCTCCTCACCTCTTCCTCCCCACATTCCAGTCATCAGCCTCGGCCACAGCAAGCCCCCTCTCCCGCTCCCCAACACCCCTTTGACGGCCCTCCACCCGATCCCCAACCTCATACACGGTGCCCTCGGGGACACTCGGCGCAGTCAGCAGACTTGTTTACCTATAGTCAGCCCTGCAGCTTCAGGATTACCTGGAGGTCCTGGAGGTCCTGGAGGTCCCTCGGCTTCTTCACCTTTGAGCCTGTTGGCTCAGCAATACCTGCCTGCACACCCCTTCCTCACCAGGTGAGATTTTGATCTAGTTTATTCTTCCATAAGTACAAAGTTTCCAAACCTTTTTGTCCAAATCAGGCAGATCAGAGTCGTTATTACACATTGTAGCTTTTTTATTGGAAGTCAGAAGAAGTGGTGACAGAGTTAACTGGTAAAACAATAAGCAAAGTGTTCTGGAAACGATCACATCAGCAGATAATTCAGCTGTGATGTAGCTGGTAAAACTGTTTACCAGTCAAATAATCCTTAAAGTTATACATAAAGTGAAGAAAATGATTCCAACATGGCTAAAACTCGACAGTCAGATATAGCAGTGATGTCACATGTTCGGCAAAGTGATCAAACCTGCTATGACATCTTTTGTGAGATGGTTCTGGCCAATATGAACCTGTAAATGGGATTTCATGACTTCTCATGATGAATAAAGAGGCTTACACTGCAGTGTGAAATGACAACGATAAAAAAATTTTTCCCTCACACCAAAAAATGGATTTCTATATTTAAGCTTTGAGCTGTCCTGTACATGGAAGGCGCTATATAAATAAACTTGCCTTGCCTATATGTATTTAGGTACCAAAAACCCTAAATGGAGGCCTTTTTTGAAAGTGCACCTTTTGTTTTTTAATTAAATTTAGCCATTAAACTGATACAGTTTGGTATCTGCAGTTTGGTGGCTCGTCACTTCCTCAGGAAGAAAGCTGCTCATTAAACCCGTTGACTGTTTTCTGACCCATATAAGGCTTTTTTCTTTTTAAATATCAGAAAGCAATGATCCATTTTATCCCCTCTTTAAAGAGGAATCATCTACTCAGATGCTCAAGTTTTTTGGTGTTTGGGTTCAAATAGAAAATGTCAGTCAATGCAGCAAAAATGATCCCAGCATCAGCATCTCTAAAGGAGATGATGGGCCTAACTGTGCTGAACACTGCTGTGTTTGTACCTTTAGTTCTTACCTGGGCCCCTCAGGAGGAAGCTATGGTGTCATTAACAACAACCGCATCAAGAGGAGGCCGTCATCCCACTTTGAGATGGAGATCAATGACTGTGAGTCTGTGAGATCAGTATCCACACGGCTTTGATTACGGTTCGAATGCTTCACAACAACCCTGACCTCTCTGTGCAGTTTCTTCCTGCTCCAGATGCATTTTAAAAAGTGCAGCGATATCACAAATTGCATTTATTTAAAATCCCTCTTTGGTGGAGGATCAGCATGTAATAAGGTGAAATACATATATGTTGCGTTGCCATAGCAACCACTGACAAAACAAGGATGGGGATTCAGGTTTACTGCACAGTGTGACCACATGTTCATCCTTTAACAGCCAAAACTTACAGTGAATAAAGATTTTTATTGGAAATACATCTGCCTGAGGCACCTTTACACTTGGTTTGGGTATATGATGCTAAAAAAAAGGGTTTGTTATTCCACCACTGTAACAAGTTATGACCATTTCATTAGTAATATTATATTATTAAACATTATCTCAACCTTCTGTTGAAAAAACATAGATTTTTATTATTATTATTGTCAAAATAAAAAGAGAAATTTATGTAAATAAACATTTTTTATGCTTTTTTTTACATGTGAAGGTCTTAAGATTAACAAAGTGTTTTGTTTTAAACAGGTCCTCCCCAGAAACTTGCCCGTCGCGTCTTCACCAACAGCCGCGAGCGCTGGCGGCAGCAGAACGTGAACGGGGCCTTTTCCGAGCTCAGAAAACTAATCCCAACACACCCGCCAGACAAAAAGCTCAGCAAGAATGAAATCCTGCGTTTGGCCGTGAAGTACATCAACTTCCTGGTCACTCTGCTCAATGACCAGGACAAGAGCGGCGACCCGGCCGAGGGCGGGGATGACGGCGCCTCCGCTGGGCTGGATGGCAACGCGCAGAGGACTCTTTTTCAGCGTGACGCTGACTTGACATCAACAGCCCGTCCGATTCTGGCTCACAGAGACTCAACTGACTCGGTAATCGCCCTGGCTCATTCCCCGGCAACCTCCAGTTGCTATGGAGACACAGACAGTGAGGAGAGCTTTACCACTAAGCCCTCTTTGGTTACACATGGCATTTTGGGAAAGATTAAGGGTCAGATAAGAATGGTGGCTGCAACAAACGACGAGCGGTGACACCAGAAGATATGAAGAGCTGCGGTGGCATCAGGGGTGTAAACGTCCCACTGCAGCCACTGAGTGGTGTTTTATACCCACAGGTAACTGTGAGTTTCTGTGTTATTAAAAACACCTGGATGAGCCATGAAATCTCACAGATCAACGGACCATATAAATAAGTTAAACTAATCTATAATAATGATTCTTTGGAACATGGATGTGAAATATTATGGATCTGCTTTATTTGTCTGCATTTTCAGAGATTTATGCGAAATGAAGAGCATTAACTGCATTTCATGTCCACGCTGTGCACTCTGACAATGGCCCCACCCAGAAATTGTGACACACTTGTACCAGACAGAAATAAAGTGTGTTTTAGTTTGCTGTTCCTTATTTGACATCCTCTTACTGCGCTCTAAAGATGCCTCATTGTCAGCACAATTTCTCAACACATCCAAAATGTTTTTGCGCCTCAGTTTAGGGAACACAACGTCCAGGCAGGAGTGTGCAACTCCTTCTCTATAGGGAACCCCAGCCTTGCAGGTTTTAGCTGTTTCCCTGCTACAACACACCTGATTCAAATTAAATCACTCTACTTAACTGCTTGTTGTCAATTGCTGCCTAAGCATGATGGCCAATAAAGGGGTTTCTGATGTTGAGCAGCAGGAGTCCTGCAGGACGATGACTGACTTTGGACACTCCTGGCTTAATGTGATCAGTGAGTAGCAACGTCAGTGGTATGTCGTATAAACTATGAGACATTTGGCGCTGAAAATGAATTACATTTAAATCATTACAGTTGGAAAAACATTTCTTTTAACTTAAAGGAGATATATGATGCTTTTAAATCCTTTTAACATGTAAATCATTAATTTATTGTCTGTATAAAGCAGAACCGTAATGCTTTG
>JBAMHV010000004.1:3845611-3861418 GCA_037177535.1 Pseudomugil gertrudae | reverse complement strand
CATATTTGGCAGACCCACAGCAAATACTGTGATGTAATAGATAAAAAATGTAATAGAGAAAATTAAACAGACTGAAAATATGACCACAAAGAATATAAAGATATATGTGCAGCATCAGAAAGGAATAAATTTCCATTTTCTGCATTCCTAAACAATTAAAAATGCACAAAAACATGGATTTAAGGCCTAAAAAAGTGGATTTTTGCATGATATGTCCCCTTTAGTACATTGTTAAAAGATAATATATAAATCATGCACCCATATATTACCAAGTCAACATCACTGGTCACAAGTCTGATGAGCTGAGCTGAATGACCCAAAACCTATCTGCGTGTTTGCTTGAGTTTTTTCATTTAAAAAAGTCATTACCACCACCAATTTTTAAAAAGTAGATAATTAAAATGTTAAAATAAGTAATGTGACACTAAGAAACTGTGTGCTCGCTGATAGTTATTTGCTTTTGTAGATTTGATGTTTGCAAGCAGCTAAGTGAATTCTCCACATCATGGGCGAGATTTATGTGACAGCAAGCTTTTTTTTAAATGTTGGGGTGTGTGGTTGGGTTTCAGGAAGGTCAGGATGGATGTGGGATGTGGTTAAAGATGGCATTCAGCACGGTGGAGGAAAGTGAAAGACTGCTGCGGGTGGTGCAATGCAGCATGCACGTTCAAGTGGGCAGGAAACGGCTACAGTTAGTGCTGTCTCATTGATGGCCGATGAGTTTCCTGAAGGAGGGGAGGTGTATGCATGCGTGTTCGATCAATGTTTGGGCGTGTGGGTTAGCAACCACTCCATGTAAGAAAGGGGTGGAAAAAAAAAAACAGCCACCAGGATGTTCTGGAAACCCATGAACACCCAGTTTCAGGATCACACAACAGGAAGAGCTGCTTTCACAACACTGCCAGGGCTGCATCTGCCCGCGCTGCCGTGCCAGGCTGACCTGACCCCCTCCCCACTTTGGTCTGACACCACAGAGGTCACGAAGTTCGCACAACCGTTTGTCCCACATTATGATTTACTGTTGAATGCCACAGAGCATGCAGGTTAGAAGTTTTTCTTCCTGGTGTTTGTAGATACCGTGAGGAGCGGCGGTGGCTGAAACCGAGCTCCTTTCACGACTTTGCCATGTGCAGTTAAAATAAAAGAAACTTTAAAACACTGTTGCAGCTGGGATGTTGACCCTCTTTACCTAAAATACAGGGGGCCAAGAAGGGTCCTACTCACAAGCCTGGGATTCAGAGATAAAGCTGGCCCCACCCCGTCTCCAGTATACTGTACCACAGGGTCCTTTTCATCAGTCACTCAGGGACGCTTTGTGTTTCTGAGCCAGCTGATGATGCTTTTCAGTTATTGTGCAAACCAAAAACATTTAAGAGGTTTACTATAAAAGGTGACTGCTACCATCAACACAAAAGCACAGAGGCAGTGTTTTTATTATGTGTTTTAATGAAGCGTAGACGAGAAAATGAGCTGACAGGAAGACTTTTCTCACAAAGAGAGAATTTCATATTAATATTTAGATTAAAAGGAAATTAAGTTAAATTTCGCTCACAGAAACAAACGTATTGCTCATGCAACGTCCCAAATATTCACATGTTATTTAAGCATGCACACAAATAAAAACTAAATAATTTATACACATAAAACTGTATGGGTTATGCACGGACATATTTATAAATCTGTCTGCATCAGTCCATTTTTTCTCTTCCTTTTATCGCGTCACTAACACTGTTATTCAACGTTACCTCGGCATTTCCCACGCCTTCATTCGTCTTCTCTGATCTGCTTTGCTTACTGAATTTCCTTCTGCCCACCTCGGACGCAGCAGATCCGGCTGCTGCCCCAACAGCTCCACCAGTCACCCCCCACAACAGCAGACCAAGCACCAGCCCCAGCAGCGCTCCCACCATCACGACTGTTGGCACCTTCTTAGCAGCAGCCCCGGCTTTCTCACACACCGAACTCTCAGCCACCATTTTGGCCCCTGCTTTTGCCCCAGAGCCCACCCTCTCCCACACAGGACTCTGTGCCACCTTCACTGCTCCAGCTCCAATCCCAGCTCCAACTCTCACTGAACCGTCTGCCACCAGTTTAGCTCCAGTTATGGCGCCAGAACCAACTTTCTCCCACACTGGACTTGCAGCCACTGCTTTTGCTCCAGATCCCACCCATGCAGAACCATCCACCACTACCTTGGGAACCCTATCTCCCACTGCTTTGGAGACCTGCCCTGCAGTAGTTCCCATCATCTGCCACATCGAACTATCCACCATGATCTTCTGGATATTCTGTGCGCCACTGCCGACTGTTCCCCACATTGGACTATTTTTCACCGTCTTTGCTCCCTCTCCAACCCATGCCGAGCTATCCGCCAACAGTTTGGATAAATTTGTTGTATTGGAGCTCATTTTCTCCATGATGGAATGGAGAAGCGAAGGGGACATGGTGTGAGGTGTAATAGGAGGAAGGCTCTCAATATTCATGGCGCTTACACTCATCTCTGCCTCATCCCTCACATCCTCCTCTTCTTCAGTGACAGGCTGCATGCATGAACGGAGCACGTGCCTCTCAGAGCTGAGCCTTCCAGCGTCTCCTCCTTCTTCCTTGGACCTTTTGTTCCCTTCCTTCTTTGCAATCTCCAACTGTCTCTCCCTCACTCTGCGCTCTGCCTCCTGGAAAGCAGGACCCGAATAACACTGCCCTCCAGCCTCCTTCACCGTCTGCTCCACCTTATCTAGTAACTCCGCCACACTCCTCTGCACCCTCCAATCTCTGCCCCGCTCCATAACGTGAAACCTGTCCCCACATTCTTCTACTAGCTTAACCAGATCCTTCCGCTGACTGGCAATATATCCCTCCACACTGCCTCCTAATTTCCCACTTTCCCTCAGTTGATCTGCAAAAGTAAAAAGGACTATGGTGTATCTTTGGACTGCTTCTGGGCCAAAAACTGTTTCCAGGGCCCCAAGAGCCTCCAGCTCTATCTTTGCAGGTTGATCTACCGGGACGCACAGCAGGAAGGCGTGAGGGCCAGGACTGGACAACGTGACGCAGGAGGAGATCTGAGCTCGAACCTCATCGGGGGGCAGCTCTGACTTAAACCAATCAGGAGTGTCGACTATTGCTACCTGCAGGAGAGAGAAAGCAACACTTAGCTGATTCTGGGTGTTATTTTAGGACACCACACACAAAGATGGCAAAAAAAACTATTGGAAAGTTTTTATTCTGCAAATAAAACCACGTTATGCTTATGGAGACTAACCTTCCTTCCTTCAACTAGTGCCTTCTTTTTCTCACACTTCTGAGTGATTGCCGTGAACCTCCCTGCATGGGACTCGAACACCTCCTGGCCCAGGATGCCGTTCCCAGCTGCGCTCTTCCCTGCACCGGATCGCCCGAGCAACACCAGACGGAGCTCCGGAGAGTTTGAGGGCAAAGAAGAGGATGAGGCAGAAAAGGCTGTAGAAGAGGACGATGAAGGAGAGGTGGTGAAAGTTGAGGGGGAGTGGACGGGTGAAGGAGATTCTTCAGTGAGTTTCTCCTCAAAGCTGTCGATTCTGTGGCGAACTGCAAACCAAGGAGAGGTCAGCCAACAATGTGGAAGAACTGCGACCAGAGAAGTCACTGAGGACCTGTTACGTACACGTAGAGAGGATGTTTGGAGACATTTCCACCCCTGAAATTAGTAAGCGTGCGGCTCCATCTGCTGGGAAGAAGCAATCAGAACATCTTCATCAGAGGTGATGTTTATAGTTACCTTTAAACCCTTCTACATGTAGATTGATGAGGTTTAACTGGTCTCCATATGAACATTTACCTTCGTTTGGCTGCGTGTAACCACTCCATTCTGAACACGGTGCTTCCAGAGCTGCATGAACCCCATTAAACATTTGGGTTTCGATTCTGGCCTCAGTTCCCTCCATTTCCTCCACGCTCTCCAAGATGTTGACAGGCTCTCCTCCTCCATCACGCATATCCGTCTCTAAGGCTTTCCATGAGGCTGCCATCTCTTGTCTCTGCTCCTCTTCTTCACTATAATCTTTCATATGTTCTTGTTTTTGTGTCTGCAGTTCTTCCTCCTGCCCCGTTTTCACAACATACACTCCCTTTTTCTGCACCATACTGTCCACCTGATGATAAAGAAGGAAAGAAATAACTGCAGGAGTGTAAAAGAAAAGTACATACGAGTTGTAGAAGAGATTAATTTATCCAATTTATGTTATTTAGTAAATAACAGTGTTATCGGTGTGAAAAAATGTGCACAAAGCTTATACAGAAATTATTATTAGTTTAATTAGTATTAATTAGTTATTTCTGAGTCCTACACAACCTAATGTCTGACCTCTAAAGCTTCCCTTTGAGCTGTGGGATGCATCACACCTGCTGCTTTTTAAGTGAAAACTTAACGTTTGCAGTTGCTTTAAAACTAGAAATAAGCCGATACCAGCATCAGGTATCAGATCGATACTACATACACGTACTCGTACTCAGTATTCATAAAAAGGTGATCAATACTAAACAACATGATCCCAGTGTGGAAAACAAAATGGGGATTTATCTGTGAAAATATCAGCTTACTTGTTGGTGAGAGAAGCTGATAAAAACAACTTTTTCCACCTTATTCGTGACAGTTGTGATCTTGTCCGAGACTTTTATTAACCATCATTTTCATAATCAGGTCTCCAGAAATGAAGATTCACCAGTTTATCACAGTTCATAACAGCTACATTTAATCCTGATTTACATCAGCTGGAAAAACACCAAACATGGTTTTTGCAAAGGAGAAATAGAAATAAACGTCTATATTATATATATGGCGTCTATATAGTTTTTAAAGTTTCCCTTAATGCCCCATTGGTAGACTTATTTAATGGTGTAAATAGTGCAAAGATGTTTTCTGGGGGAAAATTATCCTCTACAGGCAGAAAATATCACAACTACTCTCATTTTGACCAGAAATAAAATTATTTTACCCTTAATATTTATTTTTAATTTCAGGTTTGTTTGTTTTTTTTATATAAAAACCACTGAATGTGGCATAAAAGGAGAGAAAAGCAGCTTATTGTATTGATAAAGCCTTGAAAACTGTGACAGGCTACCTGACTACGTAATATTATAGCAGCTTCAAATTGTCCCAGAAATATTCCACAAGGTATCAAATCACCCATCCTCAATAACTCTCGGTACGTTTGATCACTGCAAAGTTCTCAAAAAGCTTCTGCAACAAGCAGGCTCTTTTGTGCCATTGTAACAGGTAGTAGCCCATCCTGGGTATAATCAACAGCTGATTGGCTGAACCATTAGATAGATAAAGTTCTGCACTGACTAAATTCAGTTATCGCATCAAGTTGCAACAGCTTACCTTCTGCAGGAGCTCGAGGACCTGCTTCCTGTCCTGCTGGCGGTTACTTAAGACATGGAACCTCCCTCCACAAGCTTCAATCATCTGCCTCAGGCCCTGCTGTTCACTCTGAAGGTACGTCTGTGTGAAAATAGTTCAGCTTCATCACATTTAGGCTCCCTCTTTGAATTGCATGGAAGTTTGCTTTACTGAATGGTGCATAAGCTTCAATTCTATACGTCACAAAGGCTGACTCATGAACAAAGGGGCGATGTATAAAGATCTTTATACCTCTGCTGTTTTTCTCATCAAATAGTCTCCACAGGTCAGCAGCACCATGGTGTGATCCAGTACCTCCTTACCAAATATCTCTTTCAGCTCTGCGGGAACACGAGCTTCCATCTGAGAGGAAAACAGTCAGAAAGACAGTTATTAACCCTTTCATTCTTATTATTCTGGCTTTATTCTGTACTTTATCACATATTCCTTATAATCCTCTTTCCCCCTCTTCTTCAATATGAAGCTTTTGTCACATATGTGTCTCTATACATTAGTAGACAGGTACCAGGTTGTGTTCAACAAGATTCTAACAAAGTTTTTAGCATGAAATAAGAATTCATAACTATCAAATAAGCCGTGCTGGGCTATATTTGTGCGATTCTTTAAAGGGCGGATACTGGATATGTCCATAAGTGTACATAAGCTTATGGTTACTTCAGAAGTTCTGATGAGGACCAGAAAGTGGGAACAGTTTTATACAGTCTATGGTGGGAACACATCACATAGTTTAAAATCTCTGCATCGGCTCTCCGAGCGTTTTGGGGTCGATTTTAAGATCTTTAAGTGGTTTATAAATGTTTTAATAGTTCTGGGCTTTCTTGTTCATCTGAACAGCTTTTGAATCACGATCCCTCGTGGACCCTGAAGTCCTGTGGTACCGGCGTTGTAGCCGTTTCTAAGGTCAGAAACATAAAGTGAGGCTTCTTTCTGTTACCGTGGCCCCTCGACTGGAACATCCTATCAGAGAGGATCAGGACCACGCAGAGCCTCGAGACCTTTTAGTTTAGTTTCAGCTGAATTTTTTCCCATTTATTCTATTCTATTTTACTTTATTATTGAATTAAATTGTATTTTTTTAGAATATTATTTTATTAAGTTCTTTATATGTAATTTTTTAATCATTGTTGCTCTTAATTGTCTTATTGCTTCTTAAAGTTGTTCAATTGTTGTTTTAAGTTCAGTGTTTTACTTATAGCCTTTACTTTTACCCACCCTGGGGTCTCTGCTTGCTGGTGTCCTGGTGGTGGAGGGTTCAACACTGCAGCCTTGTGGTTATACGGTGGACAGCGGCATGCCGTGATCTGGGTGGTTGCTATGGCAGCGGTCCCCATCGACTGCACAAGTCTGCTAATTAAGTCCGATGTAAGTGAGGTGTGTTGCAGCAGGGAAAGGCCTAACACTCGCAGGACTGCGGCCCTCCAGGACCTGATTTAGGGGCTGGTTGTGCATGTGTGTATGAAATGATCCATGTTGGTGTGTGTGTGAAAGCTTCCTTAATTTAATGTGCATGACTTAGTTTTATCTCGTGATGCACTTTGATTCATCAAACTGCATTGTTTAGTAGTTAAATTGTTTTCTTTTAAAAAAAACTAGCAATAAAAAAACTTTTAATCTTAAAATCATTAGGGGGGAATTGATCTGAAGCAAACAACTACCAACCTCTGTGTACTGGCCAATAGGCACAAGCAGCAGAAAAGCATGAGGACCTGGTGCAGTCAGTGTCAAAGCTCTCTCCGTCTCCTTTCCAACACCGTCATCCAGCTTCCCACCACTCCAGTACCATCTTGGAGCCTCTACAATGGTCACGCTTCTGCCATGGCTGAAGCCACGGCGCACCTGACAGCTCTTAGAATCACCAGAAGAGACGGGAGACAGATAGCCCAGGATAGTGTCTGCTGATGATGTTTTCCCACATCCGATGTTTCCCAAAAGAATTAACCTCAGGTCTGAGGGCGAGAACCTGTGGAAGTCCTCTGTCAGACGTTCGCTCATTACTTATGTAGGAGAAAGAGAAGTGAAAGGAGTTAAATGAGGCTCAGGGGCAAAAACTGGTTCCATTATCTGGTAAAGTGACTAGTGATGCATACAACGTGCAAAAAAAAAAAAACAGCCTCAACTTATTGATGTTTCCGCTTCACGGGAAAATAATCTTCCTTTAGATCTCAGGACGTTAGATAAAAATGCATCCTGTCCACCCAGTCGAGCTACTTTCTGCTTGGATTTCTATTTTAGCCTGACGTGCAAATAGTCGCACAACACAAATTAATGTGAAAATGTAACCAATCCACCAACAGTGCAGACTTTCATGAACAAATAATTAAACTACTCATCAAGAAGAGCGTTATAGGACCATTTATCTTTAGCTGCTGTTTTCTAAAAGCTGAGAAAACATTAAATCACACATTAAATTATATTAGCTCATTTATATCAAACTACAACGTCTAGGATGAAGTTATAATAAAAATAAAAAGGATAATAATGACAAGTCTGTGGAACAGTTAATGCTGAAATCAGTAAATCCATCTCTAGTAAAGATATTTTATCCAAAAAAAGAAGACATATACTTACTTGTGTGTTTATGAAGTTGTGTTTATGTAGTTTTTGTTTGTTTAGTTGGAAATTAAATCATGTTTCCATCCAGAATCTGGTGTCTGATGGTTCCCAGCCGACAAATGAACCGGTGACTCCGCACTGACACGGTGAAACCCATCAAACCACTCCCAACTGCATTCACACCTAAACACTTTGTGTGTGTGTGTGTGTGTGCAGAATTGGTTTCTCCACATTCCAAGACGAGGTGGAGGAGGTATACCCAGCATGTGAATCACTCCAAATGTTTTTTATCTGCCGCACCCATTAAGAGTCTGAACGTCAAACCTGTCAGGGTCTGAAGACTCTACGGAGTTTTGTTGTCGTGTCCAGGAGGGACTGAGTGAACGTCAGAGGACAACACGACATGTTTACATCGTACAGACAATAAATCAAACATCTTTTTGTCTGAATAGGCTGACCTGGAAACCTTTACTCTGACTTTTGACCATTTGAACTTCTCGGCTGCAAAAGCACCGAAACTATTTCAGATTATTAACTAATATCACTCATTTCTTAGTAACTAGAGAAATTTCAGAGATATCAAACCTGCTGCCATGTATATATGAAGCGTTTCACAGGGATAAACTTGATAAAAAACATAAATTCATATGTGACTTTATAGAAACTTTAAGGCGTCAGTGTTTGTGTTAAAGTTGTCGGATTTATTTAAGCCTCAGATTTCACAGTCAGCTCACTCATACTGGTGTACTGGTCTGATTTTGTCTCTATAAACTTAATATTCAAGTTAAACATATATATTAAAGTTCGTTTAGGGGTTTTAGTACCAACATCTGCATTTTAACGTGAGAAAAAATAAAAGCGGCATAACATAGCAAAGCATGTAAACGTGTAGATGAGATTTGGATCAGATCATTTACACAAACGTGTCTGTAAATAAATTTAATTGTCCAAAAAACACAAGATAAGCATCTTCTAATGCAACACTGCGTATAACCAGTGGGATCATCCAGCTCCCATCACAGCCCAGGCATCACATAAGCAACGTTTTCCAGCGTGGAAGCCTTAAAAAGGAAGTTTTTACTCTTAACACACACCTAAAGCACAATAGTTTCAGCTTTGCAAATATATCCATGCAATGGTGTAGGGTGTGTGCGTGTGCGTCCATAGTTGTCTGGCCGCATTGCTTACCAGTGTGTATTCAGTGCAGCTTGTCAGTTCAGGTATCTGAGTGGTGAGGCACATCAGCGGAGCCAGAGCACACAACAGAGAGTCCAGCAGTAAGGAGAAGCTGCTCGACACACACACCGTTTTCTGCAGAAACACACACAGACCTGCGTTACACAATAAGCTGCAACACTTCTGTACTGTTTGGGACTTGAAAGGTAAGTAGTTTTACATTTTATGTTAGAAAATCAGCAGCTATGAGCTTCTTTTACCTACTTTAGTCCCTTTTAAACTCATTGGTTTTTCTCTACTGGTGGAAGATCAGCTCAACCCTCACGCAGAACACTTTAGAGCAGCCCAGCATCATCACAGATTCATAAGTCTTGCTGATATTGGGCCAGATGGTCCCCTTCCTCTCTAACCCAAGTTAAAGAGGATCCGATTTAATTCCTAAGCCACCACCTTATCATGATGGAGGGGTTTGCATGTCCCAAAGATTGTAGGAGCTCTTCTGTATGGATCTTTATGCCTCTCAGGTAAGGTCTCACAGGGCAAACGGGTCACTTATGGTCGGTTCAGATGACCCATATGGTGTATGAAAGCATTGGATGGATGCAGATTTCCCCTGCCAGAACACAGGTCACTGGTGCCCTCTTATGGATCCAGGCCTGGAGGTGGTGCTGAAAGGGTGACATGAGCCCTCACCACCTGCAAGAGGGGCAGTAGAGTTTGGATGCAGTATGAGCTGATCGGCAAACAGGCGATGACCCTGACATCCAGTGTGATGAGCTCTAAGGGTGTGAACAAATCCAGCTCTAAATATAAACGGCATCACCTCAACATCCAGCGTGGGCTCTGGAACAGGTGTCCTCCTGAAAGGCTGGACCAGGGGACAGTCCTTAAGGGCAGCAGATTTCAGATGTTTCCCTGCTCCAGCACACCTGATTGAGAGGAAATGGCTCTCCCCTACAGCCTGCTCTCAGGTTCTGCCCAAGCAAATTGATCCATTAATCGGATTATGTTGATCAAACACCAGCAGGTACTCGTTTATCTGCCGACTGGGTGCCTGTATACTGGGATTTACCTCGCTGGATGAGAGGGTAACCACACTGTCTTTGGGAGGGGGGATGGGTCCTGTTGTTTGTGCGTATGCACCAAACAGCTGATCAGAGTACTCACCTGTTGTGCAGAAAGAACAACCTTTCTGGGGACCCCTTCCTTCTGCTGGGGACTTAGATGTTCTTGTGAGCAATAAGAGTGAGATCAGGAGAAGCATGACTGGGAGGAAGAGCTCCCCGATCTGAATCTGAGTCAGGTTTCGTTATTTCTCTTCCAGGATCATCATGGATTGTTCACAACAAACACCGGGTTTCAGCATAAGCACGTCCATCGCCGCACCAGGACATGTGATCATCACCGGGAAACAGGTTGGTTCGATACTATGAAGGTCTGATGATGTCCCTGTCAGGAAGGGTTTTAATTCCCATCTCTGGCAGAGCTTCAACCATGTCCTGAGGTCTGAAGGGGACATTGAGTCTGAGTGGGCTGTGATGGCCAACAGAGCTGTGGTCACAGCCTTCTGTACCTGTTGCACAGGTAACTCTGAACTCATTGGTTGACACCAGTAATGAAGGAAACAATCAAACTGGAGAAGTCTTATTTTTCAATTTTTAAATTTCAGATTTTGTTTTTGACTCACATTTGTCTCCTTAAGATGATGTCCAATCAGAGACAAGGACTCCCCGAGGAGGTGTAGGTGAGCCGCAGCACTCACTGGATCCTGATTGGAGGAACTGGGACTCATGGGTGTGGAACTCAGAGCATCCCAACTTGAACTGGTCAAACTACACAAACAACCACAGGGACCACTGGTGTCAGAGAATAAGTTAGACACCTCAGGACAAGCTATGGCTCGGATTAAACCAGGAAAGGAGATGGACAGATGAGGCCTGTCTAATCGTGGAGGGACACTGGGGCTGACAGGTATCTTTACTTCACTGACTTCCACATTGTGCTGGTTTTCAGGACACACCCAGTCCTCCAACATTGGACGTGGACTTCTCTGAAGGGAACACAGAGGTGAAAAAGATGTGATGATGAAAATATACTTGGATCAAGCTATCATGATTACCTGACCTCTGCTGCCCCCTGCTGTACAACAGGAGTGCCACAAGTTGTCTTGGTTGTCCTGGAGAGTTCAAACAGCAACGTTATACAATAACAGAAGGTTTAAATATCTCTTTTTAACAGCTTAAAGTTAAACCTGGTGTAAATCTTGTGTTCTCTCACCTCTTCCGCTTCACTTATTGTCCACCCATCATGTGGGAGACACACTGGATAAGCAGGGAATAAACCTGAAGACTCCGTCCAATCAGGATCACCTTGATCATTATCTGTGATCTGGATATTTGATACCATTAAACCACGTTTATGATAACTGGAAGCTGCATAGATGCTAAACCCTGACAGTGTTGTAAAAGTAATAAACAACATAGTGCATAGATGCACAGCAACATGTGATCACTGGAATGGAAATGTGGTTTGCAAAGTGCAACAAAGGTAAAGGACTATAGCTCATAATTCACAGTTATATGGAGCAGAAAATGCATCAGAAAACACTGTAATAGTTATGCAAGTCTATCACAAAGGTTTGCTTTGGAGATCCACACATACTACTAATTACATGCATCAAACTGGTGTTTAAATAAATACAGTCCACCTGGGGAAGCATCTTGTCGCTGTATTCTTCACCATCCAGCTCATCCACATCCATCAGGACGTTTTTATGCAAACTTTGTTCTCCTCTCTGGCTGTCTGCTTCCTCCATCTATCAGAGACAATGTCACCGTGGGTATGCATGGACCAGGGTGATCAGCTGTGGCTGCCACAATTTAACACAGGTGGGACATTTCAGACTGATGTGTTTGTGCTTTCCGCCATCATCAATAAAACAAGCATTCCTGCACTAAATCACACTCTTCACACCTCCTCACCTTTATAAGAGGTTGGTTTAGTTCTGTTTAAACGCATATTGGATGATGGTATCTATAAAAGATTAGTTTAACTGAGACAAACACGTGAAAAGTGTGACACTCAAGTGAATAATTAACTTATGTTCTCTTCGTCTTCAATCTCATGTGATTTAATTTGAGCAAACATGACACAAAGCTCGCGACGCAACGCTACAAACCCGGTTACGTTTTCATTTAGTTGCCTCAAAAGTTGGGTTTTAATCCCTCTAGTCATACAGAACAAAGCAGAGATGATTTATTGTAATATAAGCATTTCTTTTCAGACAAATAATGTTGAAATAATTTCACGACGTCGTGGTGTTTTCAGTTCAACGTCTGACGTCATCGCTGGGTTATTTTTCTATTCCGCCATAATGTGTTGAACATATCTGGTTTAAGCTGGTTAATGTAGCTAACGTCTCATTCTTCAGGTATGTCTTTCGTTTTAAAAACCCAGGGTAAACTAACCGACTTCAGCAAACTGCACAGGTCTGCCGTTTTTCGAGTAGAACTTGTTGCGTCACGTTTACGCACTCCCCCTCCCGCTTCTGTTGTGCTGAGTCATGTTTAGCCGGAGTGATTTAACCTAAGGATTTAACAAACTTTTGTTTGTCGCATGCTTTTCACATACATTTCCAATCAGGATTTATCCATAAGTAGGTTTACAAATACTAAGCTATTGTTAATAAAAGGATATTTATGCAGAAATAAGAAGTGAAATATATTTAGCTTTCCATGCTAGTGCGAAATGTGTAGGATAACCCAATAAAATAAGAGAAATTTATTGTTAATGTATTTGTGTCTGGGAAAAGTATAAATACGTAAACAGTAAGAAATTAGAGTTACACCCTGTGACACAAAGATAAATAGATTATTATAATGATCACATGTTATCATCTGCTGGATTTTCACATTCCTCATGTTTATTTTTATTATTTTTAATTTATTATTTAGCAAACTGACTTGTGGTTGTTGTGATTTATGACCTCATGACCCAGTTTGTCCCACTGAGAGATAATCTTACAGAGATACACTCACACTGTCCTTTATGAAGAACTGCACACTATGAATTCTGCTAAGACAGAAAGAAAAACAGGTCTTACAGTTTTTCACAATTCCTGTGACACATTTTTTCTAATTGCTAGCGATCCTCAGTCAAAACCTTAAATTTAAAACTAGAAATGAATGCCATATTCACAAAAACACTGTGTGTGTGTGTGTGTGCGTGTGTGTGCGTGTGTGTGTGTGTGTGTGTGCGTGTGTGTGTGTGTGTGTGTGTGCACGCTGAATGAACATGAAAGACGGAAGTAATCTAAGTGGTAAAACTTGTATTTTCTTTTAACATAAGAAAAATCATATGACTGCCATCTAGTCACATCCTCCTTCTCCAGTCTGAAAATGCCTCTGTCATGTTTAGATCCAGCTCCACCTCTTCATCTGATTTAACTTTGGAATCTGAATTTGCACTGTCATGCTTAGCGCCAAACACAGCTTTCCACGCTCAGGTTACATCCCACAGTCCCTCCCACAGCATTTTCCCCCCAAGCTGTCCTCAAACTTTGCTGCATCATGGTATCTCCCAGTCCCTCCCTCCTGTTTTTGCTGAAGCTGCTGCATCATGTTTAGCAGGAGTTCCTGTTTTCATTGAGGAGGATGGGGGAGGAGACAGAGTCAGACCAAAGTATAAAAGACACGGAGAACTGAAAGCTCTCAAACTGCACTGGACATCCTGAGTGATAAAACAACGAGATCTAAGACAAAACTACCAAACCTGAAGGACTTTCTCACAACTGGTGAGTAAAGAATAATTTTTTGTGAGACCATTTAAAGCCGTAACAGTCTTAAATCCTTTCTTAGTATGGCTTGCGGTGCTGTAGGATGATTTATTATCTGTAATAGGATATCACTGACAGCTTTCCCGTTTTCAGAGCCACAATGGAAGCAGAGAAGACGATGGGAACAGCAGCGGAGCAGATGATTGACAGGTTTGGATGCAGTGATTTGGTTCACACGGTTAGAGTGTTTGACCTCCGGCTGTTTAATGACTTAAATACGTTGCTATGCTAACAGAGGTTTCTCCCGTTCCTCAGGGATCTGTCTGAACAGATCAAAAAGGTGACGAAGGAGAGTCACGTCCGAGCAGAAAACACAGAACTGATGCTGAGCTTCCAGCGGGGGCAGGTCTCACTTCAGCAGTATAAGGTGATAAATCAGACAAATCTAATGCTGAGGGGGTCCTGATTTTAGGTCGATGCTAACATCAGGTCTCCTCTTCTGCAGTTGCTTTTGTGCTCCCTGCATGAGATCTATCAGTCTTTGGAGGAAGAGCTGGACAGGAACTCCACTCATCCCAGCGTCACACCTATTTACTTCCCCACTGAACTGGCCAGGCTGGAGTCCATCGAGAAGGATCTGGAATTTTTCTACGGCCAGGATTGGAGAGATAAGATTGTGGTTCCTGCTGCAACTAAAAGATACTCCCACAGACTCCGACAGGTACGTTTGACCCCATCAGACACAGTTTACACAAATTGTGTGTTCAAATGTCTACAAAATGATGATCATCCTCTTTGTATGTTTCAGATTGGAAGAGAAAACCCTGAACTTCTAGTTGCCCATGCATACACCCGTTACCTTGGCGACCTGTCCGGAGGACAAGTTCTCAGTCGAATCGCCCAGAAGTCCATGGGGCTGAAAGGCGGAGAAGGACTGTCTTTCTTTGCCTTCCCTGGCGTTTCCAGCCCCAACCTGTTTAAGCAGCTGTACCGCAGCCGGATGAACAGCGTGGAGCTGACAGAAGAGGAGAGGAACGGCGTGCTGGAGGAGGCTGTCCGGGCCTTCGAGTTCAACATCCAGGTGAGGAGGCACGACGGTGGAACAGAGACAGGAAATGTCCCATCGAAGGACTTCCTCAGACCTTTCCACTCATTTCTTTTATTTTTACAGGTCTTTGAAGATCTGCAGAAGATGCTGATTGAAAACAAGCTGCAGGATTGTGGAACAAACCCCCGACCAGAAACGGCCGAAACGCTCCCAGGAATTCTCAGCAGCTCGTCTCTGATCCGGATGGTGCTGGGAATCTTTGTAGCCCTGGCCACAGTCAGCATGGGAATCTATGTCTTATAAAAGCAACACTTGATAGCAACAGCTATTTGATGGACTTTTGATACAGTTTCTTTCTGATCTGCTAAATGTCACTTTAAAATATTGTTCAGTTTAATTACAACTCCCATGTGAGCTGTAGGCATGTAAACTGCTTCCTGTAGGCATGTAAACTGCTTCCTGTAGGCATGTAAACTGCTTCCTGTAGGCATGTAAACTGCTTCCTGCATGCATGGAAACTGCTTCCTGCATGCATGTAAACTGCTTCCTGCATGCATGGAAACTGCTTCCTGTAGGCAAGGAAACTGCTTCCTGTAGGCAGGGAAACTGCTTCCTGTAGGCAAGGAAACAGCTTCCTGTAGGCAAGGGCTGTGTCTCAATTCAGGGACTGCATGCTTCTAAGTATGCAGACTACGCAGTCCACGAAGTGTCCTTCATACTCTGCACACTCCAAAGTGCACCTTCCGTTTGAAATGAGACCACAACCCCGTGTACGACTATTGGCTCTGTGCACAGCTCCACTACTTCCTGAATTTAGGCAGCACATTTGTTTCCTGTCTTTCATTACTGGTCACA
>JBAMHV010000004.1:3807028-3831589 GCA_037177535.1 Pseudomugil gertrudae | reverse complement strand
AGTGGAGGAGACTGGAACCGGACAAGGACTACAGCTGACGCAGCAACTTCCAGCGGATTATAACGAAAAGCTGGCCAATCTTCTGCTCCTCCTATCGCTCAATTTTAACATGCCGATGAGTCACACTGTGGAGAAAAGGAGACCAGCACGGTAGCGATATGCAAAACAGGGCACGAAAAGCCTTCTTTTACTGCTTGGTTGTTATGCTAATGGACAGAAACTGCTGCCTATGGTGATTTTTAAGACAAAGACTGCCGACACAAACAGAAGAAAGTGAACCTGACATGTTTGATGGAGATTTAGCGCCGCTGTTCAATACAGAAACGGAGGATGAGGACTTCAATGGGTTTGATTAATGACAATTACTTAAAAAAGTGAAGCACAACCGAAAAAAAGCACAACCAAACTCAGTTTTGCTCCTGCTCTTTTTAAAAACAAAAAAAAAACACACTTGTATGCTTGTGTGTGTGTTCTTACCACGATCTTATTTGGCAGACCCACAGCAAATACTGTGATGTAATAGATAAAAAGACTTAATAGAGAAAAATAAACAGACTGAAAAATACGACCACAAAGAATATAAAGATATATGTGCAGCATCAGGAGGGAATAAATTGACATTTTCTGCATTCCTAAACACTTAAAAGTGCACAAAAACATGAATTTAAGGGCTACAAAAGTGGATTTTGCATATGTCCCCTTTAAGACGTTTTTTTCTTACAAGGCTCAGAACGCGTATTTTGAAGATGCTATTTTTGGCTTAATCAGTCTTCCATACCTTTACGACTATGGATGTGTGAGCCTGCTGGAACTTGCAACCACAACAAAACACAAAGCTCTGCTGCCAGATTAATTTAGAAACCACTCTGACCACTAATGAGAAACGTCTGTATCCTCGTGATTGTTCTGCATTTGACCTACAAGTTTCTGATCGTACTGCGTTGGACATCTCAGCATTGCTCCACCATGTCCTGCGATCCTGCTGAGACATCAGGGAAAAAAAAAAGACACGGCACAGCGAGATGATACAGTCAAGAACATCCTTTTTATTTAATCAGATGCTGCTCGTCTCAAACTGCGTTTTTCATCATATGGAAAAGAAACTGTAATTAACACATGCATTTCACCGAGAGCTCTGGGGGTGTTCTTGTAAAGAAGTGGTGATGCACTGAGGGTACACACAGAGGCGTAGAAGAGCTGAGGGGGTCGGGGTGGGGGGGCCCGAGGCGCTGCTTGTTTCACCAATAACCATACACATTTAAGAATATAGAGAACAAAATAAACAACAGAACAAAGGCCGGATCCATCCAGCGTGAGGTGGTCAGAGGAGAGAAGTGGAGGGACTGTCCCGAGCCTCGTTCAACGCAAGAGGTCAGGCCGACGCCGGTTTGTTTAAGCCAACTGGTGTGTTGTAAATGGTTAATACTGCTGAAGGTTTCGCTGCGTGAAACCCACCGTAAACAACAATACTTCACTTTAAAATGTTCGGTTTGATTTTATCCAGGAATTGCACCCTCCTCCTCCAGCCTCACGCGGGACGAGTCCGGCTATAAGGTGCTTGCAGCTTTCATTTTTACGGTCCGAGGCGTCCTCAAAGAGAGTCTAAACGACAGCATACCCTGATAGCACGCATGTAAAGAAATCCAAATTAAAAAGGAAACAAAAAAAAGGGGAAGAAAAACAAAGCCAAAAAATATAAATAGTCAAAATAAAAGAGCAAACTCTAATCCTAGTGTGAGCAGCCCCTCACCAGCGTCCCAGAAGCAGTTTATCCAGCCCTCTTGACCCCTTTAATCTACTCCATAAACCTCATAAAAACACCAAAACCCTTGAACCCTTGTTGTCCCGTCCCACTTAAGGACACCCCCAAAAGCCCGTCAGCGTAATTTGTTCACTTACATTAGCTGCTGAATGGAGAAGCTGGAGAAGATGGGTATGATAATACAATGTGAAGCATACAGACAAGAATAACATGTGAGCTAACTGCATTCTGCTCAGACAAAAAGTTTTTTCAGCAATATCTTTTTTTTTTGTGTTTTTTTTCTTCTTTTTTCCCCCCCACCCTCCCAACAGCAAAGAGGGATGGAGGGGGGAGGAAGGAGAGAGACGGAGAGTGACGGACACACAGTTACAGACTACTCCAGTGTCTTAAGAGAAGAAACAGACAGTGGAGACAGAGGAAAAGAAAAAAAGCAAGAGCTGAACGAGAACAAGTTTTTTTTTGCCTTTTCTTTTTTTTTCCTCATTTATCAATAAAAAGTAAAGAACTAATTCACACCAGTTTCCTTTTGTACTTTACAAAGGCGCATATCTATATATATATATATATCATACACATATAGATACACAGCTTTGATCATGGAGGGGAAGAGGGGAAGAGGTGAAGAGGTCAACCCCGGACGGCCTCTGGTGTCGTACGCGGGGGGCAACCTGCTACCTCGGGCCATTTTGGAAGTAAAAGAAAGAAAGAAAAAAGAAAAAGGGGGTCGATCTGGATTACAAAATGGAGTCTGTGAACAAAAGGCACTTTCAAGGGACAACCTTTAACTGCTGGGAAACTATACACTACGGCACAAGCACTAGAAGAGTCATTTACAGAGGAGGGGGGGGGTGGTGGAACAGGGGAGAGGCTTGCCTTGCTGCCTGTTTCAGAAATGGCTCAGACCTCATCATGTCATGCCTGATTAGAAGCTACGTTTGCCCCTTTTCGTACAGAAGCTCACTTCAACGTGTGATGTCTGAATGTGACCAGCTGAGCCGTCAGAAGGGTGACGCGTCTCCCACGGAGCAGGGAGGAACCCAGTCCTATGTTCCTGCGAATGACTCCACGGGGCAGGGAGGAACCCAGTCCTGTGTTCCTGCGAATGACTCCACGGGGCAGGGAGGAACCCCAGTCCTGTCTTCCTGTGAATGACTTCCGCTGGGAGGGTGGCGTGGCGTTATGCTGGTGAGTTTCAGGCGGCGCACGGGTACATTTTCTGCACGGACAGTATATATTTTCATCTCACTTCTTTCTAAAAGGTTGAACCAAAATGACCTTAAGCGACAGGAACCTCTCCCCCCTACTCGATACAAAGAGAAGAATACAAATAGAGAGAGGAATAATGCTGTTTCCTAGCTGGACTGATCATTGTGTTCATTTATAATAGTTCTGAATGTACTTTATAGTGTTAAAGCACCAGTTCTCATCTGATGATAGATTCTTTTTTCTGAAGCTGTGTAGATTTTTTCCTTCAGCCCTCCCACATTTTATAAACAAATGATTACACATAAAACATTAAAAAAAAGCAAATAAAAACAAATACCCCCTAACTTACAAAGACTAGGATTTTTCATGGCCCTCTACGTTTAGAGTCCCAGAGCTTGTGGACTTGAAACAAAAACTTTTTTTTCTCTTTTCTCTTTCTTAAAAATCTCTAACAGACAAACACAATGATCTACCCAATGCATTGCACGTGGCTCAATCGACACATAGTTTTCAATAATAATACTTTCCATCAAAAAACAAACACTTTTCTTCAAACCTACTGTCGATTTCTGACATGTGGATCTAAGGTTTCCCACCGCTGTGCTGCAGATGGCGCGTCGCTCGGGTTTGTACCAGTAAGGGTGGCGTTACTGAAACGGGTTGTGGATGGGGGCGAGAGTTCAGAAAATAACTAGACTGCCAAGAAGCTCGAATAATAAAAAGGAGCATATATCATAAATATATATGTATAGGATCTCTCTTTCTGTCTATACATAAAAAAGGTTGCAGTCCTCTATAAAGATCTCTCCCAGGAAAATGGTTTCCACATGCACACCAACGCTCCCCGTAGCTTTTAAGAGGGAAGAAACACCTGAAGTTTAGAACTAATTGCATGAAGGGATCACAGAGGCACTTCCATATATTGTTATAGTTTTGATAAAAGGGTTTAGTACATAGAGCTAATGTTTCTAGAAGCCGAGAGCAGCGTCTCAGCCTGGTTTTACTATCCCTGCAAAAACAGAACCAACAGCCAGGCAGTCCAGTTATTTTGTGAGGTCGGCTTTTTGTTGGATTGTGTCGTGATAAAAAAACAGCTAATTTAATGTCAACATTTACATAAATATGTGAAATTAAAAAGACAAATCTCGAATGAATGAAAAACCATTAACAAAGGCTTTTTGGAGAATCAAATATAAAGGCTTCCCTTTATTATTCTGTGTTGGGTTTGTCGGTGTGTGTGTGTGTGTGTGTGTGCGTACTCCTCTCGATGTTCAGGGTGAAGCAATGCAAGGGTTGCGTGTGATGAGCTGTTACTGTGCTGTCCGTATGTGAGAGATTTTGAGAAACTGCTGCTAAAAACCGCGCGTGAAGCTTCAGGAATTACTGCAAACTGAAAGAGAAGGTTCAAACCAAAACCCGGTAAACAAAAACAAACAAAAGCGCAGGTGAAAGCTAAGGTTATGATGGCGATGCTGTGTGAATAATACGTACGAGTGCTGCTTTTTGTGTGTTTTTCAGGGCCCAGACGCCAAACTTAGCACAGCATCACCTCTGCAATGGTAGCCAGCCTCTGCTCACCGCTCCAATCGCTCATCTGACCAGTGATGTGCAACACAATTCGTCCCTTATTAAAAAATAATAGTGCATAGGTGAGGGGATGAAGAAGCACATGTTAGTTAGTGTTATGACTGTCGTGTTCTTGCACTCGCCTCATGGCTATCACTTCGCCTCATGGCTATCACTTCTCCTGCAGCAGGACGTCCCGATACTTTGACAGGTAAACAAAGACCAGCCACTTAGTGCATATACGTAACATCATCAGATGGTGTCACCGCGATTGGCCAATCAAAATGAAAGACGACTCAAGAGGCCGGGCAAAGGGAGCAGCGGAGCGCGATGATGAGCGGGGGGTTGCGTGTCGACCCTGAGCAGCGCGGAGCTCCAGGAGGGGTGGGACGCGAGTGTGTGGAAAGCGTCGGGTGGGCGTGTGGGCCTTGAGGAGAGGTGCGCAGAGAAACACGTATCTAATTGGGTGGAAATCCTTTAAAGTTGCACATCCGACTCCACCGTTTACCACTACTTTCTCTTTTGTTTTGTTGGGATCTCCCAGCCAATGCATGGAGTTTCATTGTGGAGACAACAAAATGAAAGAAAATATATATATTTATATAAAAAAAAGAAAGAAAAACAAATGTTTAATTGGTCATTTGTCAGATTTCTACGTTGCGTTTCCTTTCTGACTTTGAGACAGTTCCTGCCTGCGTTCTGAGTCTGTCCACTCGATCTGACTGGAGCCTCCTGCATGAAAGGGGACAAACATCCATGTTTGAATGGTGCTGATGGGGGGGATCCTCTTGGGGTAGGTGGGCCTTGTGGGGTTCTTCAGGTTCTGTAGTAGTACTTTCAATAGTGTTTGGCGAGAAAGACCTTTTAGTGTCAACAGTTTGTTCTTTATCAGCTGCGATGCGCTTGTTTTCAAATTTCTAATTTTCATGACACAACTTTAAGCTGTTGATTCAGAGGCCTTGTCAGAGGAACCAGGACTGTGGAAAAAAAACAGAAGATGTATTCTTTTAGTTTTTTTTTCTTAAAATATCCGTCATCAGATTTATTTTCAGACTCAATTCAGCATTTAGCTGCAGCGTGCAGTGAAGGAGAGAGAAAAGCATGACAGTATGAACAGTTATGAATTATGGACACATACCTGCATCTCTCTCCGTCTCACACACACACACACACACACACATTAATCATGCTACAAATGCATCAAAATGTTAGCGCTGAAGAAAGGTCATGCACACATCCTCGGGTCACATCACTGGTTCTGTTAAAGTGAGCATATGATCTGAGCCGCTGCAGGTTCAGGCTGAACCAAAACGTTACGGTTTTATTTAAAAATGCACACAATCACATGCTTCCTACTATTATTATTATTAGTTATTGTATGATTTCAACTCTTCCACTACATTTTGGGTTTGAGGCATGGCTGTACTGGTTTCTTTTAATGGGCAAACAGGTTGGAAGCTACTGGTGTAAATAATCCATCGGCCACTAGAGGGCAACCTCTCCTTCTCTTTACTGCTCTGGCTGAGCTCAGCTGTCCCATCGTGCTTAAAAAGTTACACCTCAGCTTCCCCCGCTTGCTGATTTTAAAGCCTGACCCTTTAAAACGAGCATCGAGAGCTGGTTCTGATGTGTTGGGTTTCTTTTTGTTGTCAGTGAACCAGCACAGGACTGGATCTGCTCTGTCATTTGCAACCAGTTTACGTGTAACGCTATCCTCCTAACATGTCTGTGGTCTCAGGCTACGCTGCGAAGCTACTGAGAGTGGCTACTCCGGGATCCGGTGTCTTACTTTGATAAGAGAGGAGGTTTTGGCATTCGCTGAGCTGCTCTGGCTGCCTCTGACATTCCACAGGCTTCAGCTATTCACCACACTTTCTACAGAAAGCTCTCTGTTGCACCCCCTCGTGAAAGTTTCAACCCCCTAAATGTTCATTTCTCCTCCTCTATCTTTGCCTCCTCTTTGGTGTTCGGAGATAACTCCTCCTCCTACTGGCCCCAACTTCCATTACACCCCTTCTCTTTTCCTCTCTCTCCTACTCCAGCTCTCCCAGTGTAATCCTTGGCAGTGGAAAGTGACCCCCCCCCTCCAAACACTCTCTTCAAGTCCAAGTTCAACTGCCTATGACATCATGTCTGGTTGCTGCTGGCAACCAGACAGCAGGGACGTGACTTTGGAGAGCAGCGAGCTTCGACTAACCCGTCCGGTTCCAACATATTCCTGCATGCTCTCCTACCTTCTCCCCTCTCTTCCTGCATAGCTCAGGCCTCGCCACCAGAGAGCCCCTCAAACCAACTTTTCCCTGCTTTCTCGCTCCGACACCAGTAGGAAGACTGGTTCTCTCTCCGTCTTGGCTAGTTGGCGAGCAGGCAGCAAGGCGGGCTGGCAGGGCCCTCGTCTGAACCTCGCCATATGCCAGAGAACAGCAGGACAGGCAGGGACCTCTGTTACTCGCTCTGGCTGCTGCTGACCCACTCGGCTCTGCTAATGGAGAGCTTTTGGTGCCATTGCCCAGGTTCTCTCTGTGCTTAACATTGAACCGTCACAAAGGTTTCAGAAGATGGACATTCTGAACAGATCTACTGTCAAAGCTTCAGAGTCATGACTTAGGGTTGACGTATAAGTGCAAATGTACTCGTACACATTTGGATCAAGTCTCAATGTCCCCCTCAGTGCCAAGGCTACATCTGTGGGAGAGCGGTGCAGGTGGGGAGGTTGGAGGAGCAGCAGGAGGACAGAGGCAGCGTGGGCTTGCTGATGCGCTGGGTTGAGATGAGGGGTGGTGGTGGGGGGCAGCATAATGGAGCTGTGCCGAGGAGGAATGCAGATTGTTTCCATGTGTGGGAAGGGCAGCAGAGCTGCGTTGGCTAGAGGCAGGTGCGGTTAGCCCCTAATGAGAAAAGTTGTGTTGGTGATGGAGGAGGCCCAAGACACTGCAGCCAAAAGCTGAAACCACAATGTACTGCACTGCTGGCCTCACACGCTGCATTAATGCACACTGTGGGGCCTCGCAGATATAAATCAGCACCGCTGGAGCTGAAGCTAACTGGCACTGCTTGGTTTCACTGTGAGAAATCTGCTGTGGTAGAGACACTGTAAACCAATACTGAAACTAAAGGCCTTGATACATGGGCAACAGTCTGGAAACAAATGATCCATCATACGCAAAAAGGTTCAAACAGGATAAAATGATCTTTAAGAGTTAAAATCTTCTGCTTCTGATGAACACAACACCATACTCTGCAAGGACCTGATCTGACTGCAACTCTTTGGGGCTGGATATTTATAAATGCCTGGGTCATCGTCTCCGATCATCCTGGTTACTGATTGTTGCCTCTGTATCACGGCCTTCAATCTGAATCATATGCTTGTTCATTTAAACCCAGAAAGGTTGCAGCAATGTGTCGATTCAGGCCTGACGTGGGGTGATGAGTGAAAAGGAAGAAAAAGACACAAAACAGGAGGAGGAGGAGGAGGAGGAGGTGGATATGTGGATGTTAAGTACATGAGGGAGGTTGGCAGGGTACCTGAGTCTGCTGGGGGATATTCAGAAAGTTGTCCCGTGTTCCGATGCCGACAAACCGGTTGGGAGCTGTGGAGCCTGGCGTGGAGTATGCTATAAACAGAGAAATACAAGTGTGTACATGCTTTTACACATACACATACACACTCAGCTTTGACGCCCTAATCACCATTTTTTTATCTTTAAATTTCATAATGTTTGACAAATACATTACGGGTTAGGGGTACTAATTCCCTAATTGGCTACATTAATAATTTGATCTAATTCTTGGTAGGTTTGTTTCTACTTTGCTTTTCTCCAATCTGTGGTTAGGGGGGGAAGGGGCGAGGGCGGGGGGGCAGACTCTAAAATGACGAGTTAACACGGAGAAGGTCTTGCCCTCAGGTAAGGCAATGCCGTTTGTCTCCTCAGCAGCCCCTGGCCTCAGTAATGAGCTGTTGAAACTACAGAAAACCAATGAGGATTCACTGTAGGCTTAACAAATAGGGCGACCTGTGGTGTAACTGTAATGTCCTGCTCATGGGGAGCATCTCTCGTACACAGTGACACCACTCAGTGATGCAACAGGATCAAATTTAGGGCAGTTGCGCTATCTGGACTCCAACATGACTGCTGAGTAAAAGCTTTGCTGTTCACGAACTGAGTGAGTTGAGGGGATGGGGATGTGCAGGGGTAACAGTGACAGGGCTGGAAAGTGATGCATGAGTGATTGCAACATATGCATGTGTGTGTGTGTGTCATGGTTGTTAAAGAGGAAAAAAAAATACAGTGATAACAGTCAGTGGGATGAGGAAAAGAGACGCAAAGTCCTGTATTTATTTATATGGATGTCAATATAAATAAATAGAAGTGAATCAGAGATTAGGAAGGAAGGAAGGAAGCAAGGTGGGGAGGAAAAGCAGAGAGGAAGAGGAGAGGAAAAAGTGTTAGGAAGGAGAAGGAGCCATGGTCGCTCCGTCCAGTGCCCCCTCATGGTGTGCCTCTCCCATGACCCGACTCCTGTACCGCACCTGTGTAGGTGGAACCGACAAAGCCTCACCGCTCTCTGATCACACTCCTTTCTCCCGCTCCCCCAGTGTAGCACTATTTAGATATGTTTGATTAGACTCGATTATTCATGTTTAGAGACACACGTTGTTCTTGTTATTCTCTGATTTTCGTCTTTTTTGTTGCTCTCAATTTTTAATTGTTGTGAGGTTTGTGTGAAAGTGGCGAGGGGATTGCGTGGGTAAAGTGGGGCATCATGGGGGTTTTTTTGGAGTCCACGCCAACTGCCCTAATTTTGTTCCCTTAAAAAGGAAAAAAAAGAGAGGAAGAAGGGGAAAGGAAACAAAGAAAGGAGGGTATGAGCACATATCAAATAAAGAAAAGAAAAGAAATGAGAGACGGTAGTTTTGTTGCTGTCAGACATGCAAAGTCTGCGTTGATCAAAGGATCACAGCTACAGAGGAGACTAGCTAAGCTCTGCAAAACACATCCAGTAGCGGGAAGATGAACTGCACTGCCTCTTGTGGAGCTAGCAGGCAATCCAACACCCGAGAGAGATAAAGAGAAAAGACTGAGGAGAAGTGAGAGAAAAGAGTGGAGGGAGGAGGCAGAGGTGGTTTGCAAAGACATGAGGAGAGAAAAGAAGGCTAAACTCCAGAGATGAGAGAAAAACAAGCCCTTTTCAGACATGCACCGCTGTCAGTAAATGTGATGGCAACTTAACGCAATGGCATCACGTCTGAGTGAGTACCCCAACTATCCGAACCTACGGATATTTCTCTGTCAACGTGACCCGGTTTGAACTGGTTGGAGTCACTTTAATAACAGCCAAATGGGTTTCCTTATCATTTGGTGCAACATCTACATGCTTTAGTTTCGGTTTTTCCACCAATGTTGAGCCAAATAAGCAGAGAGAACAGCTGACTGCGGTTCTCCCACTGTGAACGGCACATAAATGGCGGTAAAAGCGTGTCTCTTGTGCTGATAAGACGCAGCTTAGTGCAATTAAATAAACCAAACACTGGTTTGAAGTCTGAAAGTCTGTAATGTGGTAAACTATTCAAATGTCTCTGCATCCCTAATGAGTGTATTTCTGTTTAAAACACTCAGGAAGACTGAAGTAAAACTGAATAATGTATCAGTGCCGGAACGCCATTGCTGTAAGTTTGATAAATCCAAATGTTGCGTATTTCTCATGTCCGAAAAGGGCTGAAAGAACAGAGTGAAAGGGATTCTCTGGCTTGGCAAAGGCGTGGGTTGTGCCTTCATAATGCTGCATTGTGCTGGTGCGGTACAGGTGTGCACAGTCTGTTAGGTGGCGGATGAAACAGGAGTGAAGCTCCTGGGGCTGCTGAGCGTATGACTGAGCAGATTGAAGTCAGAGCAGTAGCCATAACAGATGACCCAGACCTGTAGCTGAACCACAAGATTACAGGAGACGCATCCGGTTTTGGCAGCGGCGCCTATAAATACTGGGACGCCTGTCGTGGCTACTTCTGTTTCAGTCTTACAAGACTGATGAGGACGGGAGACATATAAAGGATAACTCTTCAACCAATAAGCTCTTTAACTGGTATTTCTGCAAAGTCTCTGGGGCGGCTGGGGCATTTGTGGAGGGGAGTGGGAGTGGCGGGGTGACTTACACGGAGATGCGGGTGAGCTGAGTCCGCCGTCAGTGGGCGTGCTGATGGTTTTAGAGTCGGGCATGGGGAGGGGCACGGGGCGTGCCACCGGGGGTGGCGGGGGCAGCAGGAAGGAGCCCGGCATTTTGCTCTGGCCACCTCCATTAGGCTGCAGATGGACCATATAGACAGGGTGAGCAGGATACACCCTGAGATCACACAGTGTACAGGAACCCTTCCAACACGTACACTCTCACACACACACAAACACAAACAAAGTCACAAAGAGAAAGTGACTGAAATATAAACAAATACCAGCAGAATCCACACACACACATGCGTTCATACAAACTGTATCAGAAACGGTACAAATCACACCATTCAAAAATAAATAAGTAAAAAAAAAAGGGATGAAGATAGTCTCACACACAAGTGACAAAAGAAAACGATGTTTGTGTAGGATGAGGAGGGGTTTAGTGAAGTTGTGAGAATATAAAACTCAAAAGGAAAAGCCATGTTTGTGTATAAGTGTGTAAGTGCAACTGTGAAAGAAATGACAGTGTGATAAGTGTGTTAGGCAATGAGAACAAAAGATAATAGCATATGAAGAAAGGGCTCGATATAAGTGGATTCAAAAGGCCACGTTTGCAGTAGAGGTTTACAGTGCTACCCTGTTCGTTAATGTGCACAAACACAACTCCAAGGCCAGCTGACAGTCAGCTGTGCACTGGATTTGATAAGTGGAACTCTTAACGGGGCTCGCAAAGGGATGTCAAAATTAACCAATACCTGCCTGCTGAGAGAAAAAAAAGTCACCTGTGACCCAGAAACACCCCGGTCTCTCCAATCAGCTCTGGAGTTTCGATCCTATAATTCAGATTTCATCTATCACATGGTGTGTTTCAGAAAATATCCGGCACACTGTCCTGACTACCGAGCAGCTCCCAGACACAGAAATAACACTAAGTTTGGTTGCTTGGTTCAGTTTACATGATCTTACCTACCATTAGGACGTCAGACTGGGAAGCTGTGTGTATGCTTCTTGCTGAGGAGTCTATGGGAACATCACAGTCTTAAAACATCCCTTTAGCTTAAGCTCATTGACATTAAAAAATCTTCATGTATCTACAAATCCTCTGCCAGCCTCTTGAAAACCAGTTACCAGTTTTTTTCTATCCCACTGTGCACGCGTGATTAAGATCTGCTTCAGCCCGACTGCAGGACCAAACACCATATTCTGCAACATTTTGATGATGAAATAATCATAGTTGTGCTTCCTCTCCTGTAATATTCTCCAGCTGTGAAAGCACATCTGGTTGCCTCTTCCTGTTGATGGTTTTGCCCTAAAACTTTCTCCAGTGAACTGGTTTCGTAACAGTTTCTCAGTGTGCGGTTTGTTTTTGGCTCACTTGATGGTTCATCCGATATACAGTGATGTAGAACGTCATGCTTTCTGCTTCGGTCATTCATTCCACATCGTCAATCAATACTGACTGTATCATTTCTCTTTAGTGTGTCCCCCCTCCTCCCATCCTTCCTTTGCAGGACCCACAAATCACTTACCTGTGCACTCGGCTGCCCTGTGCCATCGGTGCACACGAACTGCACAAACTCCTTAAGAGGGTCCTGGTGGTGGTGGTAGCGTATGGTGGGGTGGGTGAAGTACGGGCTGGACTGCTGGATGATGGAGGGGGAGGGGAAGTGCAGGGCTGATGCTGAGGCACGGGGACTCCCTGAAAAGGAAAAGGTCACAGGGAACAGGAAAAAGAGAGAGAAATGTGAGAAGAGGAGACCAAAAGTAGGATAAATACAATGAGATCCAGCTCATAACATGTGTGACTATCTACATGCACGATTACCACCATATTTAAGAGGTGCATATGTTTTAACTGAGCACCACGACAGCTGGCAGGTTACAGTCAGGTTGCTATTAAGGCATATTATCACACTAGAATAGAAAATAGCTGTGAGATTCTCCTGCGACCGACTAACTAAAGCTGTTTCTGCTTATAATGCCTGGCATTATCCCCGGCTACTGGGCAACATCTGGTCTCGTTCATTTTTATAAATCAGCCTACTAGATTTCTCTGAACCTCTGGTAAGCCTGGCATTGCTTCACATGCACGCACGCATTTTCACAGCCACATAATGGCAAGTTTGCCACAGTATTTTCAGCCTTCTGCTTCATCTTCATTTCCCTCTGTCAGCCACACATATGCGAACCACCAGGGTATGACAGAGCCACACACACTTTCCTCTGCTTTTGTTTTATTGCTTGTCACTGATGTTTAATCAATCAGATTATTTTTCTTACTGTGTGGTTCGGCCCAGCAGTTTGACGCTTGTGAGAGAATCTCCCCTCTACTCCCAACCGACCACAAAACACCTCCCAGAGACATTAGTCAGTCAGCCAGCCGACCACACACACACACACACACACACTCGTACAGACACCAGGCTGGACTGTCTGTCTTGTCTGCTGTGATTCTATGGCTTTGGCAATTTGGCTCACCAAACTAAAGAGGCAAGCTGCTAGGTGAGGAGAGGAGAGCGAACAAGCATCTGTGATTATGTCTGTCACCTTCCATCTCTTGTGTATAACATACCCAACTAAGTGGATACTTTCCTGGTTTGTGTGGAAGTGGTTCCCCCATCGTTTTGCCTTAGTTTGTTTCCGTGTTGTTTGACGGTTTCTGCAGGTTTTGTGCGTCTCGGTGAGTTTGTGTGTGCAATCGCTGCCACAATGTCTGACTCTCTAAACTAGTTTAATCAGGCAACAGTCATGTTGGCAGTGCTCCATGTCGTTCTGGAGCCAAAAACCGGATGTAAACTATCCAGTCCGAACCCCAGAACGCTCACACTCCCTCGACCCATACAGCGACAGCTAACAGCTTCAACCCACCCAGACAACGCCAAGGAGCCTCACTGACTGCCTCTCCCCCTTCTCCGTCTACCCCAATCTCCCTTTTCATCCTTTCGCTCCTTCAGTGTCTTTATGGAACCAAGGCCTCGGAGGGACATCCCATTTGGATGGCAGCCATTTTTGTACAGAGTCCTCTGCAAGAGTGTAAATTTACACATGCATGCAAGTGTTTATCCTTGTGTGCATGCACAAGTGCACTGAGACCCAGGCTCTGAATACGGTCTCATTACAGCTCATCTATTACATGAAACCTCCTGGCCAAGGGTTCGTTCACAATGTGGAGCGTACGAGGTTAGCTGGGGGAACAAAGAGAATCGAGACAGTCCCCAACACCTTCCACACAAAACAAAGGAACCCAACTACATTTCATTTCAGGTTTTGGACTCTTGAGAATATCCAGTCCTATTCTGTGCAGATAAACAGCAGCGTAATTACACAAGATCCAGACTATAATGGATGATCTAAATATATTGTGGAGAACTCAGCAAGTTCAATATGTCTCAGTGTGGTGGCCAATAAGTCCAAATGACCTTTAGATGGCAGGTCTGGTTTGGCAGAGGACCAATCCATCCCTTTGAGAAGCAAATGGAATGAGAAGGATAGATGGATAGAGGACGCGTTTATTTCTTTGAAAAGTGAGACCTACAGGGACTTGCTGGCAAACTAAAGGTCTCGGAGACATTGGGAATTCTATGACTGGAGACAGAGAAGCCAGTCTGGTTATCCTATCAGACCGAAAAGGTCTTCAGAGGACAACTTGTCCTTAGTGCGTCTGCTGAAGCAGGACTTACTTGCATACTTAGGGGTTTTATCCACAACAGTGTAAAGTCTAAATCAGAGTTCAATTATGCTTCCACCTGCTTTTTTTTTTTAAAGAGTATTTTTGCTCAAAAAAAGAAAAAAATATCCAAAAGTTTTCTTTCAAAAACAAAATTACAGTATTGTTTTGTGTCAATGTTCAAATAAAGAAGGAAATAAACGCCCGGGTTTACTATAATACACATATCTACGATAGCCATGTTTATTTTTCTCATTGCTCCATGTGGTGGCGTTTCACATCCAGGTAAGATCATCACATCTGATTAAACAGCTTTGCGAGTTAAAATGCATGAAGTGACTTACAAACGTTACAACAAATGCATGAAGCAGTAAGATGTGAGGCATGGATGCAGAGTTGGTACCATGCAATGATAATAATAAAAACAGGCATAAAGATGGTGGTAAAATAAAAACAAAAATGGATGGAGACAGGCTGAAAGAGAGAGAGAAAGGAATTTATGCCAAGCCATGATGATACCAGTAACACTGAACAGATGAAACTCTGCAGGCATATTGCTTCCCAGCATTTCCAACTGGAAGACTGGAAGGTTTGGGTTTGCTTTCTCAGCAAGTATGTTTAGGATTTCCACTTTCAGGCATTGAAATATTTTAATAGATTAAATAGTTTTGCAGAGGATTTTTGGGGCTGTAAATGTGATAATCTGGGATCAGGTTCAACGCTGCCTTTCCTTCTCTCTCTTTTTCACATAACTAAAAAAGGGGGGAGGGTTGGAGTCGTTGGGGATGGTGGCAGGGCTCTCACCTGGTCTCACTCCTGCCAGCACGGGCAGCGGGTGGTGTGTGAACGCCATGCGGGGGGACCTCGTCTGGGAAGTCAGGGCGTTGAAATCAAACTTCCCCGGCTTCTTAAGTGAACCAGGCGAGGACAGTCCTGGCGAATAAAAATAAAAAATAAAAAAAATGGAACAAAAAAATAAAAAGTGGGGGTAAAAGGGAGGAAAAGAGAGAGGTGGTTTTTAGTTAGCTGCACTTGAAAAGAAATCTTGATTGTCTTTGAAGGGGACCTAAGCAATCATGGTTTTATTTAATTTCCTGTCACGGCTGTGCATCGTTCCCTTTTTGGTTGAAGGCCACTGACTCTTGTAAGGATCAATGAGTCAGTCACAATATTCTAAAAAAGGATCAACTGGACAACATCAAGATACTCAAAAGACCCAAATCATAAGAGCCAATGGCGGGTAGGACTGAGAGAAGCTGTAGGAGTCCCTGCTGTATGGCCTTGTAGCCATGGACAAGGGGATATCCAATCATCTAAGAGCACGTCTTCAAAAGAGAAAAAGGAGAGAAAAAACAGCTGAAGCCAAACTGAATATGGTCTTTGTTTTAGTGCCAATGAACATCTGTAGCTATAATAATCTCTACAGTATTATTTCCTGTCTCATCTCTTTCTGCTTCTCTCTCTCTTCCAGGTGCCAGCTTTCAGGTTTTCTGTGTGTATGAGCGTTCGGCCACAGTCAGCTAGCTGTGGTCTGGCTTCAGCGCAGCTCACAGGCACGGCTTCATTCAGAAATAGCACACACTGTACAGTATGGACACGGCAGCTGCTGAGTGCGAAAGACAAGCAGACGGACGGAGAGCGGAGACAGAGGGAGAGAGGCGAGAAGAATATGGGAGACATGAAAAGATGCGAGGGAGCAAGAGAGCAAAGCAGAACCTGTGAAAAATGCAGCAATGTCGTTTTCTGTTTTTCATCATTGCATTGCTTCTGACAACATGTATGAAATCGGGATGTCATAAGATGTTAAATATGGTTATTATCTCTTGCGCCCACACACTCACGCACGTCTGAACACACTGTAAAGGCCGCCACATTTAACTGATGCAACAACAGACACGTTTCTTCCTCTGTACATTTTGCTCTAATCTCCCTAACAAGTTTAACTGGTTTAACACTGTACTTGTTTAACTTTTTTCTCTCCCTGTTGTTTTCTGGTCTATTTCTGTGGCCCCTTCGCATCAAACAAGGCATTAAATATGATTCTTCCTCAGTTCTCCAGCTGGAGACGTGTGAAAGTCTATGGGAGTGCGGGGGCGTGTAAAACATTCCCTCCCTCTGTGAAAGAGTTAAGTCTCAAGCAGGTGGGAGTGAATTCGTGTGAACCATTTATGTCTTTAGCAGATATATAACCCCCACACGCACACACATACACACACCCACCCCACCCCCCAACTGTAGCGGGTGTCTGGGGGCGTATTGTGCTGTCAGAGAGATTCCAAGCATGAAAACAACCCCAATCCCACTTGTGACACCAGCAGTTAGCAGTGATTGCTATGACACTGTCGCACTGGTGGGAGAAAGGTGGAAATAAGGCACTTAGAGGGGAAAGCTGGGAAAGTCTCTGATTGGAGGAAAGCCGGAAAAAAGGCATAACTTTGTTGATTACACCATCGTGGTTTCGGTAAATAAAACTAAAGCATAGAAAAGCAGGGGACGTGTATATACAGAGTGAGGAGATGTTGAAAGACACTTTCAGTACTTTACAGACAGAGTCTGATCTGGGTTGTGTGTCTGTGTGCATGTGTAAGTGTGCCAAAACTGCACTGTTTCCACTTCTGGCAAGCCTTAGTATTTCACTGGCACCTAATCAAGCGCTCTCATGATGACCCTTCTGTCTCTTTGCACTAACAGGCCTGCCACCAGATGCGCCTCTGAATAACAGACACACACACACACACACACACAGTTGGAAAAGACAGGGGACAGTGATTTAAATAAGTAAAGCAAAGTTGGGGGAATTCTCTCTCCAGTGATTTCAGCCACATATGTCCATTACTGGAAGTCCAGCCGGGTCCCTCTGAGGACATACAGCATGGCCCTCACCGCCACGAGTCTCGGATGACTCGGGAACATTTCACAATCATTTGGAACTAATATGAAATCACGGTTGTTTCGATTGCCTCCACTAACCTCCCTTTCCCCCTGTGGAGCAGCTGTCTTCAGCATCATCATGGATCCCAAGGCTACACGCACAAGGAAACACCATCTGTGATCAGGATTCAGCTGTGTATGTGTGCAAAAATCCACCACGTCTACATCTGAATCCCGCTCTCTGTGTGACTTGTGCATCTTTCGTGCATCTGCGTTACTTTATGCGGCTCCTGTGGGGTTCCTCCCTCTGTTTACAGGTGTGCAAACGTGGTTGCTTACATACTGTACCTCCCACCTTTACAGGAATCCAGGATGAAATCTGTCTGTAGCAGGTGGGCTTTTAGGAAAACCACAGATACACTACACCAAAACTTTGTTTCACTGCTCTCTCTTATCCATCAACCTCTTGTTTACAGGTTTAGTTGAGCCTACTTACGTGATCAGCTTAGATTTTGTATGACCGAGTAGAGGGATGCATGATACTCTGTACTCATATTTGTTCAAATCATTGGGATCTGTGTGGAGAGGCGGGTAAGAGATGGGAGGTGAGGCTTGGATGTGCTAAGCTGTGCAGGAGCCTCTGTTACTGCTCTCATCAGCAGCATCTTAATTACATTTACAGCTAAGTGGAGCAGCCGCTAAAGCTCAAGTGAGAGTAGACTGTGGCAAAATCTAACCCAGACTCTTGGCTCCTTTACTTCACACTAATTAACCCTCCTCTAATCAGCTATCACCATTTGAGTTCACCAAAGACTTGCTTCTCTTCCCTCTAGCACTGCCCACTTTTTCTACTTATTTGCCTAATTTCTGGTTCTCTCTCCACCCTCTTTCCCATGACATGCTTCACCCTCCCCAGGACGCTTCCTGCTGTTCATATTTTCAATTAGACGGAGGGGAGACAGGGATGGCGAGCTAAACAGGAGAGCTGGAGAACGGGTTTTTAACACCTCTGATCCACCGAAGTGTTTTGAAGAGGGATTTGAGGTAAGGCAGGGAGAGCAAGCAACAGAGGGATGGAAGCAAGACTGAACACCTGCAAGGGTGGGGAGTATGATAAGCATGTGTGTTGCAATGTGTGACCAAGAAGGTGGGAGGGCTGTGAGTCGCTGTGTGTGGGGGACCTCTATTTACATATGTGCAGAGCGTGTGGATGTGTATGTGTGAATGTGGAGTCTGTGTGAATATGACTAAGTCCCTGTGCAAGTGTGCATATGTGAAGAGCCAGAATGGGCACAGCAAGTGAACATGGCTGGAGGCAAGGTGACATCAAACAGTTAAAGTGTGGCTGAGAAGACCGACAGTGTGGATAGATAAAGCCAGGAATGTGAGGTGAGCTCGAGTTTCACACAAAATAAAGCTCGAACTGGATGAGGCTTAACAGTCAATTACCAAAACTTCATCACCGGCAATGGTAGTAACAACTAAACATGAGTGAAATTACTATACAAGGTCACTTTAGACAGGCTATCCTTTTCACATTACGTTAAACACACACACAGTGTTGTCATATATTATGTAGGTTTACAAAGACACACATACACATCTACAAAGTAACGACTGCTTTTAAATGCTGAAAAAATAAATAGACATGAGTGTAATCAATGTTCTAACCATGGTAAGGAAACTGCACGCCATCGTTTTCATGTTTTATCTTCCTCTCCTGCACACTGGCCAAATGGTGCTGCACTGTAAGTGAAGAAGGGTATTGTTATCAATGAGATAGGAGGAGAGTAAGAGACAAAGCTGAAAGAATAAGAGTTATGTGTGAGATTTATGAATGATTATGTGCAACATTAGGTTAACTGCATGACTGCAAGGTGAGGATGAGGAAATTTGAACCTTTAAGGGATGCAAACAGGGATGGGGGGTCTTATCAGTGATAGAAAAAGGAAGGATGATTAAAGAGGAGGTTTATTAAATTTTAATACTATCAAAACATTTAATAGACAATAAAGGAAGACATCCGCCATCAATTTAGCCAACAAATCTCAATAAATTAACTTAATCTCATTAAAACTAGCTACACTAGGCATGATTAGCACTATTTTAGCATATATCGTTGCTGTTTCTGTAAACTAAATGGTAATTGTACCGCAGAACATTAAGGAGGATGATTACTGGTTAGGATGAAGGCCTTTCAGGGTGTGGAGACACTGTGGATGAGGGATAAAGTTCAATGGAGGGATATATGGACTGGCAGTGTGAGGTTCAGACAAAATGGTGTAAAGATTTCATGATGCTTGCACAGCCAGCGAGACGTGTGGGTGGGAAGAGAAGATACCTGCATCCATGTCACTGGGCCACGCACTGGACTGGGAAGAGCTGGCAGCAGGTGAGCGTCCTGGATAGAAAACATCGTCTGTGGGGCTCTCCAGCTCGCTGTCGTCTAAGGACTTCCTCTTAGTGGAGCTATTCGATGGGAGGGGTAAAGGTGGACAGCAGAGAGAAAGGGGCAGGTGAGGTATGATATACATTTTTAAGGATCTGAGTAGTAAATGTGTGGTTCAGGAAAACAACACTTAAAATCAGAACAAAGGAGGAAACAGAAAAGCTAGCAGAGACAGCCAAAGATTGTTCCTGTGTTGTTTTTCTATCTATGTGTTTCATTCATTTCAATCTTTTAGGTGTTTATAACTACCTCCGTGGAAGGTTTGCGTACAACTCCACCTCAGACCTAAATTGACAGCAGGTAAGGAGACAGAGAGAGGAAAAGAAAAAAGCAGAAAGAGCCATCATGCAATCATAAAGAGGAAAGCAGCTAACACACACACATACACATTTATAAAGAAGCCTCAGGTGCTTTTATGCATTCAGCAAGCTGGACGTTAAAAGGCCATTTTCTGATTTCCTGTCATTAGAAAGGAGAAAACTTTAAGCCTTTGTAGGAGTTTCCCTTTTTTAAATGGCCATAAACTGGGAAAGGTTTTGTGAGTTTGCTGCAGTCTAACTGTACTGGTATTTACTGCAGAACAAAAGCTCTTAACATGGCTGTTATAAGCGCTGCCAGGAGGGGACATCACTGAGGACAGAGCAGGAGGAAGATGTTATCAGTGCACATTGACAGTTTTTTTCACCTGCTGGAGGAAATCTAAATAAATTATTCACTAATTCAGATATAAAAAAAACTTTACCTTTACCTTTTCTCATCACCACATTTAGACTTTAATCAATAAAAACCTGTTTCAGGTATTTTTAAACACCTTGAAGTCATACTGTTGAAGATAATAAACATCTCATTGACAGTTCTTTAATAAAACAGATCAGATAGTCTTCCCTGATTAGACCCAATCAAATTTAAGGTGTGATGTTATTAAAATTTCTAATCATACTTAATCACACCACACTTACAAATTAATCATACATTTATTTTGTGTTTTATCTTGGTTTGAATTTAATTTAAACCCAAAGATCTAAATGCACGCACACTCCATCCAATCCGTTACCATAAAAGAGGAAGCTTTATGTGCAGCCAGGTAGTAATATTCAGCCATGTTTAACACAAAACGGCTTCCTGTTTCAGGCTTAAAAGATCTAACAAACAAACCATTAAAAAAAACATCACATGGATATTTTACTAAATTTAAGCCAAAGATGCAACAACGTAGCATCTCACTGTTTCTATGGGAACAGAGACAGTAGGTATCAAATAGGTGCTGCTAATAAAATGCAGTGTATTGAACAGGTGTGATCACTTGGATTAAGTCTTGGCAGTTTATTAGTCTGGAGCTTTTAACTCAATGATCAGTCTGGGAAGGATTAAAGGGTATTTCAAAGAATATGGCGTTCATTATTCTAAAGTCTGAAAGATTAGTCACAAGTGGGGAAAAAGAGGAGAACAGTCGCCAGTCTTTTCAGGAGTGAACATCCCAGCTCATCCCAACAGTGAATGCTCAGAGAAACTGCTGGAAAACCCGGCGTGGCTGTTCAATTCAGCCATATGAGGACTGCAGTCCTGCAGCTTTCTGATGTGCTCCAACACAGCTGACTGAAATGAAACGGCTCCAACAGCCTTTACAGACTTATTCATTTCAGGACTGCAGCCCTTGTAGGAGCGACTGAGTTTAGTTAGAAAGTAAACTTCACAACAATACTTTTAGAAAAGTACTTGATACGACGGAGTTTGTTTGGCTCGGCTGCAGAAGAAAGCATCCTCTTTTGAAAGCAAAAATGGTTATTTTAGGTTATTTTATAGGTTAGAAGAAACATATTTTAGGTTAGAAGGTTAAACCCAGAGAGAAGGTGCAAGATATATATATATATATATATATATATATACATAAACAAAGACAACTGGGCCTTTGGACCCAGGAGGAGATGTGTGTTTATGATGCGTAGCATCTCATTTGGTGGGAATGCATTTACAGCATCAACTGTAAAGCATGTTGGGCTGATGATCTGGGTTTGTTTGTGAGGACAGAGGGTCTGGGCTGTTTGCAGTCATTAGCTTTCTTTGTCACATGGCTGTATTTGTGAGAAAAAAGTGCAAGTGAGTAACGTTTGGAGGTGTGCAGCACAGCACAACCTTATGAATGTAAAAACATTCTAGAGTCGATTAGTTTATTTATAATCAGCATATAAGTATTTAGACTGTTCCAGGTTCCAGAAGGATGCTTATGGAAACACGTTAGACCAGTTTCAATGCCTCAGAGGTGGAAATGAAACCTGGCCAGTGCTTTCATTTAAAGTTGTGTTGCTCTTAATTATAGAAAAGTTTGTCCATTCAGTAAAAGAAGGTTATTAACCACAAGCTAGTTAAGCTTATACGGCTGAAATCTGTAGGGTCTAAAAAGGTCTCATACAACAATAAATTTACAGAAGCTTTAGTTGAATTGATCACTTATGACGTCTAAATTGCTTTGGAGACGCATCTGGGAAATATATATATATATATATATATATATATATATATATATATAATTGTTGAATTGTTGTGTATATGAAGCTGAAGCTGCTTTGTCCAAAGTGTTTAAGTGAAACTGTGTTAAGACAGTGCTAAATTTTAATGCCTTTGTGGTAAGCACAATCACATGGATAAATCTGGTGCGATGCATCTTTTCACTTAATATTCTCTAATATTTTTATACACAGTCCTCAACAAATAAAAATGAATAAAAATGAGCAGTCATGTTTCAGAGAATTTGGTGTTTTCATTGTTTACTCTCAACAAACTGACGATGCCCGACTGCCACACAGAAGCTAGCTTTATTTGTATTAATTTATATAAAAAGTTACTTATATTTGATTCTAACTGTCTGACAGGTGGACCTTGACCAGAATTGGTTTGAGCAATGGGACAATGATCCCAAGCACACAAACAAACAACAACAGTTTGTATTTATTACATAGTGTCACCTTAGTTCGAGCTGAAATTAGATAAACACTTCTGTCTGGCTTTCTAGCTGCAAACTCACCAGGGACAATAATGAAGATGATGTTTAGACTTCAACTTAATGCCCTAATCTGATATTCCCCCAAATGATACGTCTGGTTCAAATAATCATTTCAGTGACCTTCAGTAAGACTCCTCGGCCCTGAAGTGATACGCGGAGGAGAACACAGCGTCACATCGTATTTATAGCAGTAAATGTGGATGTGCATCAGAGTTGTGATGCAATCAGCCCAAAAACATCTGATTCAACATTCTTCCATCATTGTTTAGATTTGATGTTACCGTATCCCACCTCTTTCAGCACATATTTGTGATTTCTGTCACTTTGATGACCTAAAGTCAGATGAAATGTGGCATGACCATGACTTCTGGATGGAGGAACACTTACTATGTAAGCGACCAGGGTGGGATTTTTTCAGACTGTCATTAAAAAAATCTGACATCCATCATATGTGAGGAAAAAAGAGAAATGAGATGCAATGTGAATGTAGAACCGGTATTATCCTCCTGAGATTTTTCACATGATAGCGTGAAACACACACCCCCTGGACACGCTGTACTACTGTTGTTTCCGTGGAGACAGCGTAAGACCCCGTTTACCTGGTGGAAGGAGGGGAGGTGAGGGAGCGCCGTCCTAGAGCCACCTGGTTAATGTTGTAGTAGCTGGGGCTGCTGTCCAGGTCAGCCAATGAGAAGTTAGGCCCCGATGCTGTCGCTACGGGAGCTGAGATGGACAAAAAGACAGGAAAGGAAATATAGAAAGAAAGACAGTAGAGAAATATGTGCAAAGATGATACAGTGGGCCTTATTCTGGTATATTTACATGTTCAGAACAGGCTTGAAATGATTGTAATGAAAATACATGGAACATACAAACTTATACAGAATATAACTGGTTGTTTTTTTTTTATTAAACTCACTTTGTGATACTCTGACGAGCTCCGCCACGTTCCACACCCCTGAGGTGACGAAGCAGTCCTGAAAGCTCAGGTGTCCTGTACAAAAATGGATTTAATCACACATGGAAAACCTTAAAAAAACAAGCAAACACCAGAAATCTATAGTGTTGTGTTTAAATATCTTTGAAAGATCAACCACCTGCACCCTGCTCACGCACGTTTCTACTAAATGGTTTATGTTTAGACTGATTATTATGATGAAATCAATTCAGCTGTGGTGATTTTATACATGGAGATGTGCAGGTTTAGACCTACCATTGGGTGGCGGTTTAATGTCTGTGTCTCCCTGTTGGCTTGAGCTGTCTGATTGTCCAGATTCTACATGGAAAAAACAAATAAAAAACATCCTGTAAATGTAAAAATATCTGAATGAATCATAACTCTCAGCTCCAGATGCCAGGACGGTTATTTCTGAGGTGCGACGGGAGCTCAGAGGATATGCAGTATGTTCTGGGATATGCTTATACATCTTGTGAATGTATGTCTGTGTGAATTCACACATTTTTCTGTGACAGGCTTTTATTTAAGAATTTTCTCTCCTGCTTCTGTCCTTGCACAATCAAGGTGCAATGATTTCCAGTGTGCTGCTATGCTACTGAGTATCTAACCACGCAATCATATCCCTCACCCTAATCCCATTTAATACTTTCTTGCTGGTAGGGATTTACTCTGCATAAACAGAGCACCTTACACACAACACACACACACACACACAAACATGTGCACTCTATCGCAATCTGTTTCTCCAATATTTTGCATCAAACTTTAATGCACATTATAATCCTTGCATGAACACAAATATGCACAAGCACAGATCAAATAGAAAAAACTGACCATGCCAGCAATGTTCCCTGTAAGCTGCGCGCTTGCGCAATTGCGCACTGTTCCTTCATTATCTGCGCACAGCAAATCTGTGC
>JBAMHV010000004.1:3793298-3806928 GCA_037177535.1 Pseudomugil gertrudae | reverse complement strand
TTGCTCACAGTGGTCTAAGAAATGCTCAGGGAGTTTGTGTGTTTGCTCAGTCACATTAAAAATTAGAGGGAACATTGCATGCCAGTATGGATGTTCCAGGGAAGATGAGACAAAGCTCTTCCACCTCAGATCAAAGTATAGCAGAGAAAAACATTTACAGAACTGTTATGACTAGTCTTACAAAAGCAAGGAGGCTTTTGTTAGAGAGTAAACACAAACACAGACTTGGCAACTCTGCTGTGCAATTAGGGCACACCAGGCTGAGATAGGAAGCTGCAGATTGAGGTGGTGGTGCTGACTGGCAAGGGCTATGAAGAGTAAGGGCCTTATACATACATATCATGTGTCTATGAGGAGCTGGGGATGCTTCCTCACTCTTCTTGTTAACTAGAGTGAGTAGGATCTCCATATCCTGAGCACCAAAGGTGTGCGGGGGCCGATGTGGCCTGCTATCTATTCAGACCCTGCTAGGCTGTAGCTAACTAACTAGCTAGCTAAAGGAGGTGTTTATCTGCAGGCTCTAGGTGATAAGAGAGCACAGAGATTCCTGCCAGCAGCACTTGCCTTGCAGCCACACTAAGCCACAGATTACTGAGCAGAAACAATAACAGACCTGTCTCGCTGCCTACGAAGCACTGCTTATCCACAGAGAGGGAGCGACGGGACAGACGAGAGCAAGAATGAAGGAAAGAATGAGCACAGAAATGAAAAAGAGCCTCTCTTGCCGAATCTCTCGCTCCTCTGTGTCTCTCACTGACTGGGTGTAATCCTGGCAGCCATCTTAGAGCTTGGCAGCCATCTTAGCATTGGCGGTAGTGCCACATTCCAGCTAACTGACAGCACTCGCTCCAAACATACGTGGCTGTGGCCCCCGCCGTGCGCGCACTCAGGCACGTTCAAACACACACTCATACGTGGACAAACACTGAGGTACACATTCAGAGTAAACAGTTATGATGGCCAAGAAAAGCTGTTGAGAAAACAACCTTACTTCACTGGACTTTTTTATCGCCATGTAGTATTTCACCACAGGACTCTATACTGATGTAAACACTTCTTATTTCTCAGGTCCCATTTGCACTAGTAAGATACACAGCATCCTGACTGTGTGTGCAATGTGCTAGGGAGAAATCTTATAAGCTGATTTCACACATGAACGCCAGAGATTTCCGGGACGAGGTGCTCGCGATTTAGTTCAGACTCTTTCCACACAGAAGCACATCACTTCTGCAGGAGATTTAACCTGCTCATGTCGAGTAGCTGCAGGGGGATACAGAAAAAATGTGGTGAGAGGAGTGGATGAGGATACTTTTGTGCTTATAGGGGTATCATGTCTACCTGTATGCGCTCGTAAACATGAAGATACACGCTTAGTAAAAAGTTTCTGCTGGAAAAGGGCATGGAAGAATGGAAATATCCACAGCATTTGCTCTGGACTTACAGCGGAGACATTTCACCAAGGCTCTGGGTAACATCTCCAGATCATCAGCAGATAAAACAATGTATGAACCTATCGGGAGCATTTGCAACCGCAGTGTGATCATGAGCTATGGAAATATCTGCTGCTTCATACCAACGTGCAGAATAAACACAACAAGAAGTTGTGATTTGTTTCAGCCTAACTTCTTCCTCCTCCTTTAGACAAATCCCCCTCACAGTCGTGTCCTCCATTTCCAGGCAGCAGAGCGAAAGCCTCCTGCTGCGATGTGCTTGAGTGAACGGCAACTGTGGAAAAAGGCTGAGAGAAATATTCCAAACTTTCTGCTGAAAATATCCAGTGTTCATGTGTGAAAAAGCCTCAGTGGGGAGTGGGTGGACATGAAATCTGAAGTAAACCATGCCCTCATTTACGCATTAGAACATTTCCTTTCTGACCTTTATTTGGGTTTCCTTCTCCAAAATACCAACGTACATTTTTCATGTTTACTTATAAACACAACAGACCTTTAAGATCACTGTGAAACAGCTGTTCTTTAACATAGACCCTGGTCATAGTGTTTCCTACATGGTCCATTAATGAACCTGTGGTTGCAATGGTGTGAAAGCTGAAACCCATTGGAGATAAGAGACTGTCAAGAAGCGTGGGTCTCGTCAGGTCTGACCTCTCAGATTTGGCCCTTACTGAGAAAGAAGCGACCGTTAGTCGTGTCTTCTCGATGTTTTTCTCAACTTTTTCTTTATTTTCACTGAAGAAGTTTATCAAAGTCTACGAAGCTCTTCTGAGCAGCAAAATAAGATGAGCTAACGGGATGCTGATGCTTCAGCAGCCATGACTCCAGTGTTCTCAGCACAGACACTTCAGCCAGCTAACACTGAGCTTACAACACATCACGGCATCACTTGCTAGAAATGGGTGCCACTGTCGAGTTCAACCGTGCATCATACAGCTGCCCAGAGAAGGCGAGGGGGGGACAGTGTGCGAGGTAAGACAGAGGTCTGGTTGCTGGTTATCACTGCTCTGCAAGGCTGCAGGCTACAGCAGCATTCGCATCCCCCTCGCGTCCCGCTCCTTCCTTTGCTCAGCCTCCCAACCACACATCCAGCCCCTTATCTTCTTACCACAGCCCCCTAAAGCCCTCCCTTCAGCGACCCCAATCAGAGTCCTGCAGCTCCCCCCCCTCAGACGCCCCGCTGTGCCCACTGCCAGCATTCCTATTTCTAACCTCAAATCTTTCAGCCAACTCTGCTGCCCCTTTAAAAGAGTGAATTAAAAAACAATAGATACATGCAAATCCACAGGGTGATCCGGAGATGTTCACAAGAAACGAGTCGAGCTTGTTTTTTTCTTCCCAAATGATGTTTCGTGACTTTATACGTTACGATTATACGCTGTTTTTATCCGTTTCTGCTGAATCAGCGTATTTTGTACATCTGCAGCAGTAATGGGTTGGAGAGAAAGGGATATTCCCAGCATGTGCATAACAAAGCTTTTCAAAAATACATGCATTTATCAGAAAAATGACGTTTTTAGGGGTGTTTGTTTCCGTGTATGTTGAGGCAGTTTGTTTGTTCCCTTTGAAATATCTCTGTGTGTGTGTGTGTGTGTAACAAAAACGAGAAAAAAAACAGACAACAAATGTTCAGATAGGTTTTGTTGTTCATCTGACAACTTAAATCACTTGGTACCAAGAAACAGTGATGTTACCATGGCGACACACTGAGGGCTAAAAGTGAAACAGACTACAAAAATCAATGAAAAGAAGTAGTCTTTATAAAATAAACTGAATTAAATCAACAGCAAATAATAAAACATGTTTTTAAAATCGTGCAAAAAACGAATCTATTCTATGATATAATTAGAAACTTAGATGATCCTTCATTAACTAGAACAAGCTCGGTTATTAAGGTGAGGTGGGGGGTATATTTAGCAGACTGGAATGTAGAACAGAAGGATTTAGTGGTGTAAGATGAGCAAAGGTATTTCCAAACACAGCATGAAAGCAGTTTAGTGAGTAATACAACCAGTGTCAGGAATTAACTTTTTGACTCATTGGGAAGGGAAGGAGGAGGGAGGGGGGGTCTGCTGCATTTAATTTCTCCCACTAAACAAATTATTTTTCCTTTTCTACTTTTCTTTTCTGGGTGACTAAAATCCCGCCGCTGCTCTCCAGTCGCCTCCGACTGAAGAGTTTGTGCTCGGTTCCGGTTCTAGTTATCGGCTGATGTAAACTTTAAGTTACGGGGGCGGTTATGGGGGTGGACAGTACCCCAGAAATTGTTAGGGCTGGGACATATGTACAGTAGATTTACAGTCACTAAATAACCTGACATTAGGGTTGTATGATATCTTGAAAACACTAAAAGTTGTGTAACAACAGAGCAAACCTGTGGCTAAAAACCTGTGTCCCAGAGAAAACTCCTGTTACTGAGCAGCACTGAGGCAGGCTGCAGGTGAGATCCAAACAGGAAGTTGTCTTGCTTTCAGGTAATAGTGCTAACCACCACACCAGTTTGCAGTTATTGTTATTTTTACCTAAGTACAGCTAAATATTTCCAACACCGTACGACAAAGCAGCTGATATAAGCTAGAGAGCTGACATGCATCCACAAAGTGTTACAGAACACGTTGTTTTACTGGTTAAAAAGCTGCAATAGGAAGCTTTTTGCAGGGACTTTGCATCTACTGTGTGGTTTCTACAACCACATTTGGCTCTTTCTGGCTTGCAGCTTAATGATGACCGCTGTCAGGGGGTTGCTGATTACAAAATCTCTTCACAGGCTCAGGGCAATTCCCATGACCCCACCACAATCAACCCAGCCCCACTCATCATGTGACCTGCACTGCCCTCTTACAACCCTCCATCCATCAGTGAAACTAAACTCTGTGCTTATATCTAAGGTTCGACACATGTCTTAGGGTGAATGTCATGTGTTCCACATTATCCACATGTGCTGTACTGTAAAGCACATCAATCATGTTCACATACCAACATTTCTGCATTTATTCATGTTCTTTACATCTAAACTCCTCCCTCTATCATTAGGTTATGACCTGTTGGATTGTGTTGCTGACCAACAGGTGTTCGCATTAAGACAGCAGAGCAATGCTCAGCAATGACAAAACAATAAGAAAAGCAGTAAAAGCAGAAAAAAACACCAACAGTAAATAATAAAAGGCAATAATAATGCTTGTAAAGATGAAGAGAAACCAAACGACAGTCTGCTGGTCATTCATGAGCCTGTGCAGACTCACACACCCTCCCAACATAAACCCACAATCCAACAAGTCGGCTAATGTACTGTGCTGCCACATTAAACCAGCCTGACTCCATATGCATGAGCATGCATGCGTGTTACTCCACAATGTGTTGGTTCCCCTCCTTGTTGGAACAAATGTCAACTCCACTACTCCCCCTACTTCTCCTCCTCCTCCCCCTCTCCTCTCCTCCCCAAAACACAGGATAACGCGGTACAACCTCCCAATTGGGTTTCGCTTAAGAGGTTTATCGGTATGTTGCTAAACATTCTGACCTTTTTTTAATCCTTAATGCGCTTAAAATGTTCCAAACCCTCCTAATCCCCCCAGCTATCCCACACAGATGTTCACTCAGCTCTTTTATTGGACGTTATTTCATTTTTTTCCCTTTTATTTATATATTTATGATAAAACTATATATTTCTGTTCAGTTTCTTTAATTATTTATGTGTCATACGGGGGTATATTTTTCCTGCAGGATTCAGAAGTCTTTATCACCACTTACATGTATATATGTGTGTGTGTGTAGCAAAGCTTTTGTCCTAAAAGCAGAAATCCTCACACCAGAAGAGTGAATATGACCTTTTGAAATATTTACTGCACACATTTGGTTACTTTATGGGTTCATAAAGATTTTGAGAGGAAGTAATAATTATATGGAAAAACAGGAATAGTTACATACAAAAATAATGTATTAAATCATCCATGTGTGCACATTATATATATATATATATATAAACGTGTGTATATTTGCGTCTCTGCATTGCACTGCCACTGTGCCAGGCAGGCTGGGTGGCGAGGTAGGGCTTTGCATGTGTGTACGTGTATATGTATATTTTTGTGTGAGCCTTTGTGTGTGTGCGTTTGTGTGTGTGGAGCAGGTGTGCATGGCCGCCCTGCACAGCTTGCTGCCCATCTGTGCTCCCGTCTGTGTGCCGCCTGCGCCCACGCGCTGCCAACAGCACCACACTACGGCAAGAAGACCCAGGAGAGAGTGATGCTGAGACTATGGGATGGATGGAAAGAAAGACAGAAAGATGGAAGTGTGTGTGTGTGTGTGTGTGTGTGTGTGTGTGTGGGTGTGTGTGTGTGTGTATGTGTGTACAGAGGAAAAGGAGTTATTGGTCTGGAGAGTTTATATGACCTCAACAAATGGGTGGAACTGGTTAAAGAGGGTTTGGGGAGGAATCTGGATGGCTGAATGCTGCGCCTGCCCAAATCCTTATTTATTCTCCTCAGACTCTTCCCTCTCTGCAGCCTCACCTCATGGCTCATTGAGTACAGGTCACGGCACCATGTAGTAATCTCTAGAGCCACTGAGTTGGTTCAGTTAAATGGACCCCTATAAAAAGAGTTCCTTCAGACTTGGTATTTTTACCTAGTCTCTTAGAGATGTAATATTTAAGATATTTCTGGCTCTTACGATATAATTTGGACCAATAATGTAGATCAAGTGTAGTGTACTCAAAACAAGGCAGATTATCCTGAATTATTTTATCTACATTCTGAAGGTCAGATCATATCATGAAGGTAAATCTTGTTGGAAGTCTTTAATTAGTGCATCTTTTTAAAATGGCAGGAAAAATGTATTTAAATCTTTGTTAAAACTTGTTGAAATTAAATTGAATGAATGAATAAATTAAGCTTTATTATCCTGGGAATTCAATTTAAGATTACACAGCACAGACGAACATGCAGGAGAGGATCATGGAGACTGAGGTGCAGCGAAGGGCAGCGCACCTTTTAGCAGGTGGGGAAAGAACACACATCAGGATGGGCTGAATTGTTTTACATGTCGTGGTAGTATATTAAAAAGTCTTATTCTATGGGGGGTGTAACATGACTTTTTTAATGAAATGTACGGCCACACTTCGCTGAGCTGTGAATGAGTCGTGGCTCATTTCCTGAAATCAGAGCAACTAAAACAATACTTTGTATTAAGCTTGAGATTACCGTGGTGGGAAGCGTATGTGTTACCAGTTTTATAACACCAAAGAGCAAAAAAGTAATTTAGATGAAGTAAAAGCCAGGACAACATCTGGAGAAATATTTTGCCTCCATAGAAACTAAAGTTTGAAGTATAAAATAACTTTACTGCGCTTTGTGACGACAGCTAACACTAACTTTTTATTAACAGCTTTACTGATAAAGCAGATTGTATTTATTTATTCATTATTAAATAAAGAGCAGGTGTAAAGACCCTTTGCTCTTATTCTGTAAGCTGATGTTTTATCAAAATGTTACAGAATTGACTGAGATTTTGAGCATTTCTCACGGTTTCTATGTTGCTGTTTTTACATCTAAAGCTATTTTAAATTCAAATACACGTAATGTAGATGTGTAGTCTGTTCCTGAGTTCCTTAGAAAACAAGAAACTTAAAAATGAATTTAAAAGAAATCCTCTGAAGACATTTTAAAAACGACTAAAGCGAGCCAGCAAAGTGTCATAAGTATGCTAAAATGTGAATAAGATTTATGGACAAGACTTGTTTTGGACAGTTGCTCCAAGTCCTTAAGGACTGCTAGGGTTCAAGGGGCAAGAAAACATCTCCCTTGTCTTACACACACACACAAACACACACACACACACACACACACACACATACATATTTATTTTACATATTTAAATGTAAATACACAGTTTAATTTAATCACATTGATGTTACCTTATTAAAGGGATGCTAACTTTGCATCAGTTGTTAAATTTACATTAATATACAACAACACTGCTCCATTAGCAGCAGTTCAAGCATACAGGGTGTGTGTTTGTGTGTGTTTGTGTGTGTGGAGTCGAGGTCGGGAGGCCTCCAGCATGGTTCACAACCCAGCCTAACAGAGTGTGAATGTCCTCCTGCCGAGCTGATACTGATATAACTGTCCAGTAAGTGGTGTTGACACCAGCATTATTATCCTGTCACCCTCCATCTCGACTCAGCTTAAAAGAGTCAACTGGGGAGGGTGTGGGGGCCCCAAGCGTATCAAGGGCCAGTGTCTTTGCAAAGCCCTGATCCAGACCAAATACAGCTGCACAAAGGCCGGAAAGAGAAGGGGAGCACAGGGGGAGGGACGAGGAGGAAGAAGGCGGCTCACTTTCTCTCGCTGCTACCTACACAGCCTTCACATGATGCAAACATCAGAGAAATACACACTCACACACTTTTAGGTTTGTAATAGCTGCAGTTGGGGTTTGTCACCACCAGATGGCGTTTTGCTGGCACGGCAGACCATGGTGAAATGCAAATAAAGCAATGAGGCCTTGGGCTAGGCGTCTCATCTAACGCAGACTTCACTTTCTAGACTGCAGAGAGAACCAGGCCAGGAATGGAGAGAAAGGCAGACAAAGAGATGAAAAGGGAGAGAGAGATGCCATGTGAATAAATCCAAAGTGAAATACGGAGCTGTGAATGTTACTGAAATGTGAGTGGGAGCTTATCCTGTCTGCATTTTGCCCTTAGATAGTGAGATCCTCACACGCTGCAACCCCATGCATTCAAAAGCAGCGTTTGAAATCCAAGCACCTTGCACTCTTCAACCTTAAAGAGTTAAAGAGACAACTATGGAGGCTGTGTACCAACCACAAAATGCCGTGTGCTGAGAAAGGACAGGAAAGCAAAGAGAAAGATATTAAAGAGAACAGAGACATGGAAATGTTCCAGAAATCAGGATCCTCTGAGTGGAAAGCTGAGCAAAGGCCTACGTTGAGACTTGGATTTCTCGTCCTCTGGTGCCTTTTCCTGCTGGCCTATATACACACTGTAGGTCTTTGTGCTGAAGCTGTTACACACACTTCCTGTCTGGCCAGCAGAGGGGTGTTTTAAGGTAAGCCTCAACCATGTTTTTCTGCTGGAATCATCTTGCTTGTCTTACTGGACTATATGTTTATCTATACAGTATTATAATCAGTTCCATTTAAACATCCAAACAGAGATTTTTGTTGCCCCATCCAAATATTTTTAGCGCTCCATTTGTTTCGCATTATTTCTCAGGAGCCTCTCAAAACCGCTCCTCTCTTCCTCACTCTTAAACTCTTTGCATTTCTTTCTGGACACATAAGAGAAAGTGAATTACAATGATAGAAAGCTGGTGCACTGTCATAGCCAAGGACACACAGATAAGGAAATGAAAACATCCTCAACACACACATGCACACACACAAGCGCATGCAGCCACAAAGTGATACAAAGCAAGGTTGCCAACTCCTCCAAAAAGCACCACTGAGATAGCAGTGATAACAAACATTCTTCCAGCCGCCAAGTCTTTTTTCTCCCGAGGAATACTTCAATGAAAATTCAGAGCAAAAGTGCCACTTTGTGATCATAACAAAGCGTCAAAAAGTCAGCTGGTGGATTCGCAGGACTGGAAAGCAAAAAACCCAATTAAGGGAAAATGTTTTAGTTCTTTGCCCAGGAGAAAGGTAGCGATGAAAATAAAGACAAAATGCATCCATCTGAATATATTTGCAAACAGTAACCGTTCTTTTGGGAGCGTATGGAAACAAATTAAGGTAATTTTTTAAGTTAACCTTTTTTTTTTTTAAAAGAATCAAGTCTATATTCGTAAAGTTATGACTTGACTTTAAAAAAAATCCTTTAATAAAGTTTCACAGGCTTTTACTTAAAGTAGATAGTGGCCTGTTCCCTGCTTTGTTGAACACATACAGTGCAGCGCTCAGTAGGCTAGACTGTGACACAATATGCATCTCACTGGGAAATATCAACAATACAAGAGACTCAGTCCTGTCAATCTGTGCCAAGAGGACAGAAGGAGGGTGAGATGGAGGAACTAAGAGGACTGTGGGAGGGAGGAATCAAAAGAAAGGAAGGAGTATGGATGCTACCGAGAGAGGAAAGGAGCTGCTGGCATGCAGAGGAGGGGGAATTACAAAAAAAGTATTTTTATCTTTCATATAGGGATTACTCCAGGAGACCGAAGAGGCCACACCATCAAGATGACACAGAAACATACAGCCATGAAGAACACAGGAACATGAAGCTCATGATGCCAAGCTGTGGTCACCTTTGACCCTTTGGCACGTTGGATGGAGATGATGACAGCCAGACAGCTCAATGCAGGGCATGTACAGCAAACAGTGTGTTTCAATGTGCTTGTGTGTGTGTGTTAGCATGTACACAGGGGTGTGGGAACACTCTGGCCAATCACAGCCAAGGAGAAAGGAGCCAATGAAAGCAAAGTTGAACATGGGTTGATGTTCGTTCCTATCCCGTCATGTCAATATGCATTCACATGGACATGCATGTCGAAGTGATGGCGCATTTGAGAGAAGAAGGAGAGGAGATGGAGATTAAAGAGGATAATAAAATGTGAACTTGTGCACTCCAGAGGAATTTCTTAGGAGCTGACCTGCTATTTGAAAGGCTGTGTCCAGCATGCCACCACACATTATTACAGAAAGATGACACTGCAAAAGCCTCCCACGAAATCTAACTGATACAAAACTCTGTTTAGAGGTAGCGTTAAAACAATTCTGCTGCTTTAACTCTGACATTGAATCTATGCTGCGAGAATCAGCAGGATATGCAAGGTACCCGGTAAAACAGTGTGAATCTTAAAGCTGCATCCACTGCCATGCAGATTCTGCATCATCATGCTCCAGATGCATCCGGAAACCAACCATCATTCAGACTGCATCTGACCAGATAAAGAGAGATGCAGTTCCTTCTGACCCTGGTCTGCAGACGGAAGCAGGAAGGTCTAACAGTTTGAGTTTTCATTGATGATGGAGGCAAAAAGCCAGATTGGCACGATGATTCAAACAAACATTGCACCACAGTAGCAAAAAAAGAGAAAGGAAAGTAACTTTTGTTGTTCCTGTGCGCGCGATGTGTAGTCTACCTAGCATAGCAGCCCCCCATAGCATTTCCCTGACCCACATTATCATCTACCTACTTTACAGTAAAGAGCAGAAATGTACAGAATATTAAAACTAAATAAAGACTGCTTGTGTGTGGAACACACACACACACACACACATCATACAAAACACCTCTCACACCTTTGACAACGTCCCTTTTTCCCTAAGACATGGTAACCATTTGGTAATGTCCAGTTTCACGAAAGTAAACACACACACAGGGACACACTCGTGTCTATTGTGTGGCCTAGTCAGTGGCGGCAGAGAGAGAGAGAGAGAGAGAGAGGCGTGAGGTGCATCGGGTGAGGTCATGTGAGGGAGCTGGATCCAGGCGTAACAGCCAGCCTGAGATCAACAGGGTGAAATGTGCTTGTGTGGTGTGTGGCCGTCTCTTTGGATGCGATTGCAAATTAAGAGCTAAGAGCTAAAAGCATAGTTAAAGTGAGTGAATGTTATACGAATATAGAAATGATCAATGGAAAATGCTTTTGAACTGACATATTCAGCCAAAAAATACCATCAAAAGACTGAAAATTCACATTATAACAAACATTTTAATGTTAAATAAGTAAATCCTCACACACACATTCATATGAAACACACTATGATGCATGTTCATTATGGTTTTTCTGTGTGCCAACTGAATTAAAGAGAAATTAGTGAATAAACTGAGAAAGTTAAGTGATTCTCATCTAAAAGGTGCTGATAAGAAAGTTATTATGTATGCACTAATAACAAATGTTGATGAAGATAACCCGAACCAGCTAGTGCGGCTTTGACCAGCTGGAATCTGAATAAACAAGTGAGGGTACAAACATGCCAAGCATAGAAAACCAATCATAATATAGATGCATAATAAAGTAGACCACCATCTGTCTGGGGGTGTAGACACTAACTGGGAAGCTGGATCGCAGTCAAACAAGGCCAACAATTTATGCATGGATCTCTGGTCAAGAGTGATTGAGTAGGAGACAAAGCTTCTGACTGGACAATGCGACGTATGCGTGTATTTCTCTTCACAACCTTCCGTCATCTTCCATCTCTGCATCCAAAATGAGCGCTCAGTCTGGGTGGAGGGCAGCGTGCCACTCCGGGGCTTCTTCCAGACAACAGAACCCTACAGTCTTTTCAAAGTCTGGCACAAGCACAAAGCATGTGGGCGCCCACAGTGCACAAGTCCCTAAAACATCCCTGAAACACCACACACTGACATAACATTTGTTTTTGTGTGGGTCTGTTTAGCCCGTTTTCAGATATCTCCACAAAGAAACCAGAGCTGTGTACTGATTGATCTGGCCTGGATGTAAGTATGAGTGTGTGTGACTGTTTATGCAACCCATTACTACCACCACAGCCACCGCCATTACCACCAACCACTACAGCCACCACCACTAAGCATTTAGCTCGTAAGCCCATCCCGCTTAAAGTCTTGCTGCTAATTCTAATTCTAAATTTAATTCACCTTCTTACCACAATCACCCCACACATCATCCTTGTACTCTGCCCTGGCTAAGCTACGTACACACACACACGGTCCACATGGCAACTAGGACCATGGTTTTTGATGGTGCTGTATTGTTAATCCATAATACCAGTGCTTTTGCTTAGCTTCCGCCTGAGTAAAATCAATTCAGTTTAGTGGAACCTCATATCCTGAGGTCAAAGCCAGCGCTTACAGTACATTCCACACACACACACACACTCGGGATTGTTTCCAGGAGGAGGGTTTAGAGAAAACTCAGGGCTAGTCGACCCTGAGCCGGGGAAAAACTAAAAGTGACTTTAGGTATTTACTAATCAAGTTGAACCCAAATGGTTTGCATCAGCTTTGAAGTTCTCACAGTTTCCTCTTCCGGTGTCTGAAACAGATTGTCTAACACGTTTTATTCCTTCAGAAGACAATCGGATCCCAATTCTACTCTAAACTTTAATAAGTGATGAATAGCAGGAGTTAAAAAACAGTCGTGGAGTTTAATACAGGAGTATTTTCTTATAAACACATTTGCAGAGGATAGAAAAAACAGAAATTAATCAGATTTTGTTTTGTACTGTAAAAAGATATTGAACAGTGTCGCTGGAAATAATCATTTTATTTTACTATTTTATAATTACCGGTATTTAAAATGAGTTTTTGTGAGGAATTTCCTTTGACACGGACAGTTATCAGTCTCCTTCAGCTGCTTTAACTTTCTTTTATCTGCATGCAAGTATGAACTCAATAAATATGACAGAACATTTGATGCATAAGGGTTTGATCCCAACACCAATAACCACTAAATAAATGTATTCTGAACACTTTTCCTTTGTTGCTGCTTCGGTTTTATACCGAATTCTGCTAAAATGTTACTTAAAAATGAAAAGTCTGCTCTTTCATCTACCCGTTACCATGGCGACTTGCAGCTCCATTGATAATGCCGTTTCTATAAAGCGTGAATCCGCCTGACCTAAAATGTTTGTCCGCCTGAGTGTTTGATGCTTTTAGTCTGTTTTTTTTAACATGATGCAAGAATAAAAAAAATTGTACCTAAAAGATTATTATCACTTTTAATTTATGTTATCAGAGCAATAAACAGGAAACAGTGGTATAGTTAGTGTGTGAGCAAACCTAATCCTTTGTAACCTAACTAATGATGTAATGCCGGCAGCCGCCACCACCATATGTTATATAACCTTCTAAAAGGCTTCTGCACCGCAGGGTTCACAGGGTTCATTCTGAGAGCGAGCTGCTGTGTTGTCCAGACCAGGTAAGAGTGATCAGAATACAAAAACAGTATTTAAACCAGCAGAGCATCAGTATTTTTAATCTCTCTGTAAATACAGAAAATTCATGTCAAGCCTTGAAAATTCTCTGCAATTAAAACGAGTCATTCGGACGTATACGTGCTGCGTAAAGACACCCTGTTGCAACAGTTGCAGCTTACTTGAGTCAAACTGATATTAATTCTCAATGTACCTCTTTGCACCCCCCCCCCCCCCCCGCCCCCCCCCAACTGTTTCTCGCTGGGGGGGGAGGGGGGGGGGTGGGGTTTTGGTTTTGTTTTTGCTGGCAACTCAAACAAACA
>JBAMHV010000004.1:3745434-3786196 GCA_037177535.1 Pseudomugil gertrudae | reverse complement strand
CACCACATTGATTACAGGAAGTCCACGACCTTATTTGGCAGACCCACAGCAAATACTGTGATGTAATAGATAAAAAATGTAACAGAGAAAATTAAATAAACTGAAAAATATGAGCACAAAGAATATAAAGATATATCCACATCATCAGGAGGGAATACATTTACATTTACTGCATACCTAAACACTTAGAAGTGCACAAAATCATAAATTTAAGGGCTAAAAAGTGGATTTTACATATGTCCCCTTTAAGTTACTTTACTGATATTTATCTGTCCTACGCTGCACTGTACATATAGTACACACATTGCTGTAAATAATACCAAAACATACTGGAGTCACTTCAATTTGTTTATACTGTTCTTATGCTGCACACATTCAAATACACATAAAATACTTCTTGCAAACGTATTTATTTTTTTCTGCTCCACCTGAATGGTGGCTTAGATATTTCTCCTGATGTTCTCTAACTGCGTCGCAACACTGGAATTTCCCCACTGTGGGACTAATAAAGGCTTATCTTATCTTAACATCACCTATAAGTCACCCAGCCTGCAAAATCCTTTTTATTTACAAAGAAGCAACTAGCCTGTGTGCCTCCACAACACAAGTACCTGATAGATTAAACGTTTCGAGTAACATGACACTTCGACTGCATAACACACAGTTATGACAGTATCACATTGTACCCGTGTCTTACCAGATATTTCAGTTGCTCTCCTTTTCTAATGTGTGTGATTTTGATGGGAAATTGATAAACACATAGAGCTGAACGCCACAGAGCTCACAGATCTGAATGCCTACTCGCAGCAGATCACAGCAAAGCGATGCAAGCCGGGCTGAGACACCGAGCTGATCAAACAAGGAGGAGTGACTCGCTGAGATTAACTCTCCTCTGGCTTTTCAAACAACACTGACAGATGCATACCCCTCCGCACTTCCATTTGTCAGAGATCTATTCCTGTACTTAAAGCAGACACTCGTTTTCCACACACGTGCGCGCTCGTGCACCTTGCTCACACACTAACAGCTTATGCTACCTTTGTCACCTCCTACACATTGGTTATCTCCAGCGACACAAACCCACAAGATCCCCTACCCAATTTCCACGGATGCAACCTAAATGGAGCTGTAAGCAGGCATTAAGCCTGACAGGGAGAAAAAGAAGAGAAAAAACACTGATGCAGGAGAAAAGGAGAGGATGGAGGGAAACGGGGAAAGCGGGAGGGTAAGAAGGAATGAAACAGGAGGTGGATTTCTATTTAATTCACTGACTTTCATCTCAGCTTTACAACATACTTAAGGAGGGTTTTTTGGGGATGGTACGCTCTCTCTGGATGGTGCACACAAATGCTTCCTCTCCCTGCCCAGACAGAAAAAAGACACAATGAACCCTCTGTACTTTCTACCCAGGAAACACAAAAGTACTGCAATCCCAACCAGATTGAAGAATGTCTTGATTGCCAGCCAAAGTGTCTGAAATAATACTCCCCTGCTCTAAATACTATGTGCAACATTTTTTCTTTTAAACAGTGATTAAAAGTGATTTCTTTTCACTGTTAACACACCGGCCGGTCTTATTGGCTTACCTGTAGACAAGGACAGGACCGGTTCAGGGTAGAAACATATGTACTTTATGAAACTTTTACATCTCATTGTCTAAAAGTATCTTAGAAGTTATTTAAAATATTTGTTTTTGTTATTAATACGGCTCGGTAAAAGCTCAGATGCCCACGAAACCATCCAAGTTAAACCTCCCCTCACTGAAATGTCTGTGTTACAGCCACAGAACTGTCATGTTATTAATCTCCCCGTTCTATTTCTTTTATTCTTAAATTTTTTTTAAAATAATAATTTTTTTTTATATATTTCTATTTTTTTCCTCTTCTTCTACCAGCAGCCACTGAACTCTGGACTCTCAGTTTTCTTTTCTACATTTGCACACACAAGATAACTGAAAACTCAGAGACATGTTTCCATTCACAGCCCAGATGGTCAGGAGTTTAACTCCTTTGCTGCTAATGAACTAAAGGTTTTCTGGTCAGATTTTCACACATTTATGTAAATATATAGGTAACATCACTGACTAGATAAACTTGCTGAAGGGATATTAAGGGTCTTTGATGCTACAATTAGAAACAACAGCTGCAGAGAGTCACGGTAAAACATCTGCCTTTCCCGTGAGGTTGGACAGAACATGGAAAATATTTAATGCAGGACATTAAACTTCTCTTATATGTTGCTATAATCCCAACAGGCATGCTACGACTCTGTAAAACCTAGTTGCAGAGAATCATTTGACTGAAAATAGTTCTTTTTGACATGTATAAGCTTGTAGCTTACAGCAACGAAAGCAGAAGTTCACAACCCAATCCTAAAAACGTTGGCTTTCACTTCACCTGGGTTTACCATGTCCTTACTGTGTGATGAAAGAAAAAAGGAGGGTTGAGGCTGCAGCACAAAGACACACGTACGTCAAAATGTGCTGCACTGAGCGGTGATAATGAAGAAGAAAAGTCTGGACATCACACAGCCAGATGTAGGTTTTCCAATCACTTACTTTGACTTTATGGTGTTCAGGCTTGTGATTGGTTGAAAGCAACATGACAAAATCATGATGCGAGACCTAGTAAGGAGTATTATGGAAACTGGCCAGGGTCATGATCAGACATAATGTTGTTCAGGTGCTAAAAGGGAAATCTCTGTAAGTCTGAGAGGTGAGGAAACATGCACAGCATTTCTCTTTAACTTGAATAAAACTAATACCTCTGGCATGTGAGCTGTCTCGCCGTCTATCAGATCATTCGAGACTTAACTGATGTGTTCACACTACTTCCAACTTTAAATGTTTATTAATGATCTCTGACTACAACTGAAAATAAAAACTCAGATTTTTCTGGCAACCTTAAATGAACATTCACACCTACTAGTCCTCTAGTCTTTGCACGACTGGGTACTCGTTTCAGTTTGGTGATGCACCATGCTGCTTTCACATCGAACTTTTCTGTGGATCAACACACCTTCCTTGAAGCATCTTCCTGTCGACACATAACCAAGCTGAGCAGAGCTACTGTTACACTTGTTCAGTCCAGGTAAAATCCAGGTAAAATTGGTGATATTGAATTAGTCTTTTGAGGTTACAAAAATAAATTCTACAGTGCAGCAACAGATATCAGTGGGTTAACGTGAATCATTTTTAACGTACCGTTAATGTAAATTGATTGATTTTACTAGTGTATTTAAACATATCTGGTAAAAGCTCCAAGTTTTCTCATCATTTCTCCATCGCTGCACATCTTTTAAGGGATTTAAAAAGGTAGAAATCACAAAAAGGCCACACATGGAAAAACCAAAGGCCTACTTGACAAACACAAGCCTTTGGAAATAACATGTCAAGTAGATAAGAAGTCTCATAATGACTGCTCTCCACTTTTCGTGGCATTGACAGTGGTCTGTCTGTATGTTAGCTGCCCTTTGCCTGACCCAGTCAGTCACCCAGAGGAAGGAGTGATTAGCAGGACTGTAGTAGCAGGAGCCCACCTGCTCCAACTGAATAGGAGCCCTCACACAGCTAGCTCGCTAGAGTCAACAGAATTTTAATCACATATACAAAGAAACACTTGCACAGACAAAGACACATGTACACAAAAAGACACATAAGTGCACACGCAAACACAGTTAAATCCTGCACACGGGGAATGCTCCCTAACACGTACTCCCTCATTGGCCCTTTCATCCTTACAGATAGATGGATCGAAAGGGGAAGGAGGTAGAGGAGTGATAAAGGCCCAGACAGCAGTGAAGGGGGTGAGAAGGGAGGGAGTAAGGAAGGAAGGGAGGAGGAGCGTTTCCTGGAGAGACAGGGCAGGCAGGATATGCAGAAAGAGAAGGAGGAGGAGGAGAAGGAGGAGGGGAAACACAGGGGTTTGCTTGTTCCAAGCAGAGGTTGCGTCCTTACAGGGGCTCTGTACACATTTGTGTCAAGCAGAAGGGGACAAAACACCGGCTGGCTATTTCCTCATGCATAACACACTCGAGAGGAAGACAAACTCACAAAATCTTTGACATGGGAACTTTGTGTTGGAAGGGATACACAATGAAACACACACACACACAGACAGACAAGCAAATACATGCACGGCTTTGCTTGCAGGTGGTGATCTGGATTCAGGTAATAAAATACTGTGAAGTCTGAGTGAAAACTTCAGTGGAAGACACTCCAGCGTATCCTGCATGTAACAGAATCTCTCACTTTACCCTCCCTCTAAGCCTCTTCTTACTTCTGGCAAGCCTGTTCTGTTGACTGCTTCTTTTCAGCCTGCTGCCCCTCGTCTCTGTCTACTCTCTTCCTCCATCTCTCTCTCTCTCTCTCATGCCAGAATCTGGATTGTCAGGCCTGTAATAGAGCTCCCATTGTTTGATCAAGGAAGCAACAGGAACTGTACCCTGTTAACCCAGCTACGTTGGTATGTGTGTGTTTGCACACTGTGCTTATATTTCAGGAAGGCACGTCATTGTTGTTATGTACATAATGTATGGCTGCCCGCAGTGTGTGTGTGTGTCAGATAACAGCATACAGTTCTTTCCAATGGGGCCTTTGAAGTGTAAGCAAGCATGACATTAGGCTTTACACTGAACAAGTGCCTCTCTTCATCGCTGCTTACGACCACAGACTTCCCTCATTCCACTTATTAATGTGACCTCTCTTTGCTCCATCTTTTTGGTAAACGCATGCTCACACACGGCCTATTAAAACGTGTAGTGTAACAATTCATTTTCACACATGCTCCCCTAACCCTGCCCTCTAACCCTTCCTGCAACACTCTCTCCTTCCTTTCTATGCCGTTAATACCCCCCATCCCAAATCTCCAAATGCCCCCATCTCAAGTTACAGGACCTGTCTCTCATACCCGTGTGTGTGTGAATGCACACGTGTGACGCTCCATTAACTCTGGTGGTGACAGGCCTTTGATGCCGTCTCTGCTCCTTAATCCCAATACAGAGGGAGGGGAAAGGGGGAGACGAGGGGGGTAAGAGACGGGATCAAGTTGGAGTTGAAAACTTGAACTTGAGTTTACTCATTAATTTTAACACTGTTAAAACTTTGTTCATGTTGGAAACAGTTAAGATTTAGTAGTATTTGTTAGACCGAAACATGGCTCAGTGTTCAGGCTCTGCCTCAGCTCACTTTTATTCTGTTGCATATATATCCACACACACACGTTTATTTAAAAGAGATAATCTAATTAGTTATTTCAGCCAGCGTTTACCACCAGCAGTGCTTAACCTGGAGTCTTATGCAAACTAAGAATATTTTCGCCTGTATCACCTTCCTCATACCTCCTCACATTAGTTTAATATAGGTTTCCTGTTCAGATAAACACGGACTTATTTAGTTTATTCATAAGGCTCCACACAGACTACAGATAAACATAAGAAAGAAAGAAATTATTTTGCAATAAATCAGGTGTTTTTCATTTAAGAGCTGCTGACGCAGCAGAAACACAAACTTTGTTGTCTGAGAAAAGCCTGAAATCGACGTTTAACTGGTACTTAAAGCTCTTTCACTCCTCGGACTGCCGTTTCTTTAGATCTCAGACTCTAAAACGGGGTTGTTGGCAGGCCACATCCAGAGTTCCTTTCTCAGGCTGAAACGAGGGCGAGCGTTTTGATAGTCCCATTAATCTTGCGGAGATGCAGGAAGCAGAACAAGTTAAAACCTTTTCCTGATGTATTTTAATGTATGTTAAACACTGCTCTTTCATCTCTTTCATACTGCATATGAAGCGGCTGCCTATGTACTGGCTGACCTGCATCTTTTGTTATTCCCTTATGCTTCTTATACCCCGATCCTGTTGTGCCCTTTATGCAATGTGGCGGGCTTTATTGCAGCAATAACACGGTTATTCCTGGAAACAATTCACTGTTAGACACATGAACTTTTAGCAATGTGCAAAGTTCATCTTTAGGATCCAGATAAAGCAGGATTAAGTTGTTTCTCAACATTTACACTGAAATATCACACATCACTTTATGTTAGTGTCACACCAAACTCATTTTGTCCAGTTTAAAATCTCATGTATGTAAATAAAATGAAGGCAACTAAACGCATAAGTAAACTTACAGACCTCTCTTTGAAGCTAACTTTCCTATTTCAGGTGAGCCCAGACTTTACAGAAACGATCACATCCAGATTAGACTGGAATAACACAGTGAGCAATGTGTATTGGCATTTAATGAGTTTTTGATTACTTGGAAATGCTGACTTATGAATAAGAACCATGGGACACTGGGTGTGTTGTACCCAGATGACAGCTTTGACATGTGTTTACCATTTTGCCATCAACAGGGGAATTATATTTATGACAAACTCAACTTCTAATCAGAAGGGGGTTATATTTATTTAGTTATTTAGGTCTTTTTATACACTTATGTTCTCAGAGAAAGCACTTGCTTCATGTTGCCATGTGATGAGTTCATATGTGTGAGTGTGCTCCTTAGTGATGAGCTATTTGGACACCGGGGAGCAGATTTTTTTATAAAAACTTATATATCCCTGGATGATTTCAGACCCAGTTGCAGCTGGGAATGGCCTCTGATGCCTCCAGACCCCAAAGTGTGAGGGGAAAAGATGAGAGAGAAACTTGGCTTAGGATTACTGCTCGGAAAAAGGTAGAATTTCTAAGCAGTATATAAGAGTTGGGGAAAAAAGGGAGGGAAGGTGTGAGCTAACATCTGCCTGGCATCCTTTTCACCTTCCATGTCTTTGACCACTTACTCTTCCTGCTTCATCTTTTATAAAACAGGAGGGAAATTAACATCGCTCATCGACGTAAGGCAAACATCCAAACCACAACCCCCCAGTAAACACCTCTGTCTGACACTTCTTTACCTTCTGAGCTGGTGTATGTGCGTGCATGAGATAATCAAGGAGATTTTTCCCCAACCCTCAGCCCTCTGGTCCCACACCGAGACGTGCTGAGACGAACTCAGCGCCTCTGCCAGGTTTTTACTCTCTGAGAGATATTAAAGCGTATCACACTTTCTGGCTAGCTGGCTAACTTTGTGTGTGTGTGTGTGTGTGTGTGTGTGTGTGTGTGTGTGTGTGGACTGGATGTGGATGCCTGACACATCTGACTCTCTCACACAACTGAGAGAACAGTATAGAACGCTACACACACTGGCAGACGCGCACACACACGTGCATACACAACGCACAGAGCAAAAGAGAACCGTAACAGCATGGGCTCCAACAGTGCCTCTTTGACAGATTTAAGTAAATAGCAGCAAACAAGCGATTATTTTTGGCAGACCAGGCGGTAGACCATTCCAAGAACTAGGGGAGGTCTAATGGGAATGGAGAGAGATGAAATCACATAAACAGATGTGATTAAATTCAATATCATATGTGTCATTACTCATTCAGACAGCATATTCCTCCGCTGGACTGGGCACAAAATCTCCTTTTTTCTGTGCTGCTACTCTTCCACTGGGTTGTCTTTCGGTGCATTCGTGATCAGTGTAACCTTTAGAGAACTTAACGGAAACAACGGAAGCTCAACAGACTGCAAGGTGTCGGCATTGACAACACACACAAGAACCAGTGTGGCTTTATTGCTGTGCGATGGACATGTACGTGCATGCTGCAAATGCTTCACGTGCTGCAACAAACCACTTGGGATTTTCTCATGCTGGCATTGCTTTATTTGTATTTTTTCTACCCTTACATATGTGACATGAAGCAGTGTGAAAGGGCAGCAGGATCAGAGTGGGAGCTGCAGCTGACATAGACAAGTTGACCTACTATAAGTGGATTTGTAATCCTCCAGTGGATTTAAACTGTGTTTACTGTCAGAGCCTCTATAAATGTGCGTGCTTATCTGAGCACGTCTGCACAGCTGCATGCGTTTCCTTCAGTCTGTAACCACAGAACCATTGTCCATATTGCATTTTGATTAAATTCCACTAATCCTACAGCAGACCGTTGGCTTCTGTATCAATGCTCCGTCATAAGTGATGTACAGTAGCCACATTAAATTTTTGCTTGTACTTTGGGATAACGAAGTCCACTAGACACACACACATGTGCAACACACAGACAATCACAGGGTGTTTTAGCTGAGCCCAGAGAGGATAAGCTGCTTTGAGACTGAGGAATACTGCCACCAGTTGATTAATCAGTCATTACCAACACCAAGCAGGACCGGGAGTCTAACATGGTGCTGCCACATAGAGTGTGCAGGTGCAGGCGACAGACTCGGATGTACCGGAGTAGTGAGGAGTAAACCATCCAGTTTTTGTAGCTGGTTCTTTATAAATTACTTTCAGTTCCCATTTCAAAGAGCAACATTTTAATGATATGTGGGGATTTAGAAGAATAATGTTAAAAGGTTTTAATTAAAGGTTTAATTGTGGTATTAACTACCAAAGAAAAGCATGTCTTAGCATTAGAATTAGTAAATTATCTCACTGTGATTATCAGCAAATAAGCTCATTTCTTCTGTATGTGGTGGATAAAATGGGTCGTTATTGAGATGCACTGGCAGCCTTTGTGGTTAAAGATCTATGTTAGATCACCAGCACTGACTCATCAGTCCTCAGAGTTTTATAAAAGGTTAGTGCTGTTTCTGAATGTCTATAATTTAGTGGAATGCATTAAAAATAAGAATAAATAGCCTATGGAGCTGTATTTTAAATAATACGACATCAATAATAATATGATATTTATTCTTAAAAATATATTCTTATTCTCATTTATTATTATACGAATAATACGACACATTTTAAAAGTCTAACTATATGACATGGATAATAAGTGAAGATGTAGTGGCACTTCTTTATTTATTCATTTAAAAAAAAAAGGTAAAGTAAACACATTTTCGTGTGTTCAGATTTCAGTGTAGTAAGTTTAAAGATGCAGGTGCTGTGACAAATAAGCCTTCCAGATCGCCCATCTAGATTTGCACAAGATGACGTCAATGAGCTTAAATCTGAGGAAAATCTTCTCATGTTGGTAAAAAGCCACATGGATAAAAAAGTAAAGAAATAAGCAGAGTAAGAATTAGGTTTTAAAAAAAAAAGCCTAATTTGATACAATGTGCTTTAAGAAGGAGAGCATCAATCAATTAATAATAATAAAATATTTAAGTATCTGCATGTTATATGGCTAAATCTGTGACAAGATTGTAATAACAGTAAAAAAAATTCATACAAGTCGAGAGAGAATTAGTGAAGCTTATTTTTGGTTATGCTCAAGCAGATTAGTTACGGCATGTTTTGGGTCAGAGGTCAAAATAACAGATTACAGGTCTTAGTAAGGCTAACTAGACACAGTAAGAGTTGCAGAAGTATTTTTATTAGACGAGGACAATATTAGTTGGATAAGATTCATGTGTGTGTGTTCTGGGAGGAGACGGTAAAACGCTGAGTGACACATGCTGCTTAGTGTCTTAATGCCGAGAGAGGAGGACCAGCCAAACCACAATCTCTAGACTGGGATCTTACAGCCTGTAATTATGGAAAGACGTTAAAGTTGCTGTGTGTGTACGTGTGTGAGAAACACAGCGAAACATTAGCTGCATCCTTCTCTTTATTGCAACAATTAGATGCTAGGTGTGCTTGTGTGTATTTGCACCTGTGGTCTTTTCTGTCACAGCTTTTTTTTTTAAGTCGTGTGTCATCATTGTTTTCATGCGTCTTGCAGCCACAGCTGCGGTTGTGCAGAGAAACACACACACAAAAGAAGAAATGAAAGTTGTTGGAAACTGGAGCTGCGTTCAATTAGAGTAACCACATATTTACAAACAGTGTGTGAGAGTGTGTGTATGTGTGTGTACGTGTGCATTGGAGAGGGGGACGACTGCCTCTCTGTGACTCATCAGCCAAGCGGCACACTTGCACTTTTGACTTCTCTTAGCGGCACAACTAAGAGCGAGGGAGGGAAAGAACAGAGGGATGGATGGGGATGACAGGGTGTGGACAGAATGAAAAACACACACACACACATGCATGCTGGCTGTACGTGTGTGAGCAACCGCAAAAACAAATACATATGTGTGCATCCGAACGCTTGTGCAAATTAAAAGAGCTCATCTAAACTTCTGTGGTGTGAACAAACAGCCAAATCTGCCTAATTTTAGAAAGTGACTGATGGCTTTAAAGAGAAAATGCAAATCGTGGTCAGGATCCGTCCCTGCAGGAGGAAAAGTTGTCAACATATAAACTGGATTATCATCGTTTTTGTCTTTGATAATAATAAATGTCAGGATTTACACAGTAACCTGGGTACAGTAGCAGATTTGCACCCTGCTGCTAAATCTTTTACAACACATAAAAAACAGACACAAAAAAAGTTTAACGTACAGGCATGGAACCAGATATTAATACTTTGCATTTACAGAAGTCTATCTGTGCATCATTCCTGCATGAAAAATCCTAAATAAATATAATTTAGAACTAAAACAAAGTATTTTAGTGAGGTCTCTTCGTCTCTGAAATGTAGCTTTTTCTTTCCTTTTCACTGTAAATCTGACTCTAAAACTTATGCAGCTTAGGTTAAAAGTTCCCTCCTCGCTACATACGCGTCGACCAGTTCACCCTCTGATGTGAAGCTCAGAGCGAAAAGAAACCAAACTCGATCCAATCGCTTTTCACACATGAACACCAGAAGCATCAGGAATGAGTTCAGACATTTTTTTCTCCACAGTTGCTGTTCACACATGTGCTTCATAGTGGGAGACATTCTGCTTGAGATGCAGTCTCGCAGCTGGAAACATGCGGGAGGGGGAATGTCTCTCTGGTGCACAGGAGGCAGGACGTGACTGAGAAAAAACACAACTGTGGAAAGTGCTGTTTTCTGGGTGGAAAATCCCGATCGAATGCTTCCAACAGGAAACCAAACATCGATGGACATCAGTCCATATCGGATCCAACTGATTGGATAAAGTTTTGTTTTCCTGTGCATAAAAACAAACCAGTGCTTCATACTCAGTGTGCAGTCAGATCACACACACACACACACACACACACACACACGCCTTTTCCTCTTTCCACAGAAGTGTGAAAACCTGTAAATGTGCATGCAGCAGAGATGAGAATACACACGAACACAGCAAAGCTCTGGCCGCCATATTTCTCCTCTGGAATCATCACCTCGAGAGAACAGAGTCATGAATGTACGTATACGTTTGTGAGCATGTGTGTGTGCATACATCTGTAAGAACCATGGACTGGCTAAGTTGTTATGACCTCTGACCCCGACATGCTCCAAGAACAAGGGAGGGCGGTGCAGAAGTTAAGAGACAGTCAAATATACTCCTGAACACACACACACAGGCTCATACGCAGGGAAAAGGGCGAGACGAGTCTTTAAATGTGCTACAGCTATAAAAACAACCATGGATCTAGACGTAGCAATTTGTCCTGTTAACTTTTATAGAAACTGTGAGCAGGAGCAAGCGAGTCATTAAAAGCAAGCAGACTAAAACGATCACACAGATATCCCCTCTCTGTCCTCGGCTGTGGTGCAGCCCGTCTCCCGGACGCCTGCATCGCACCGGCCCTGATTCAAGCAGCTCCAAACTGCTTTCCATTTGCTACAAACGTGGAAGACAAAATGGAAGTTTTATTTTTCTTCATCTCCTTCCAGTTTCTCTTCAAAGGTGATCTCTCCTCTCTGCACTTATTTTTAGCCGATGGCGGATATAAGCTAATCCCTGAAAAAGCATCAAATGCTGCTTTAGCATGTGTGTGACTGGCCCATGAGTCACTGGAGCGGTGTGTGTGTGTGCGCGAGTGTGTTTTAACATGTTTGTCCAACCTGCACCAAATGACTCACTCACTCTGCGTAACTGTAGACACACGTGTCCATACATGTGTGTGTTTCCTGCATGCATATCGCAGCTGGAATAACTCAGAACTTCATGCATTTTGGATTCTCTTGTAATTTTCTTTAAAATAAACTCATGAAAGCATTTTTGTTACAGTCGCACAATCATGGCTGCAGGAAACTATGATTATAGCTCCACTTGCACTCCGCTGCAGCTACAGCACAGCTAAAGTTACTTTTACAGGTGCTAACAGCACTAATGTTTCCTCTGTGAACTTTCTGTGTCATTGTACTGCATATGCATATATGGCTGAATGTTGGTGTATAAAGCAGCTCTTGACAGCCATTGGGGCGGCGGTGGTGATGCGGCCAGTGTGTTTGTCTTGGCAGTGGTTCAGCATTCCACATTCTTCTGTGATATTCAGTACTGTGACCTCAGGAAACCCGCTCTGCAGAGAAGCTCTCTCTTTCTTTTACGCTCCTCCACTCTGCAGACTTTCGTTGCCACCTCCCATATACTGTTTTTTTTATTCCCCCTTCTCATGTTTCACTCTCCGTTCTCTTCATATCTGAACTTGGGAAGTTATCTGTCACCCTTGACCCCTCCAGACCTCCAGTTTGTTTCCCTTCTTTCTTTCTCTTTAACAACAACCCAGCATCTTTTCCAGTTCACAGTCTGCACATAAATCTTGCTGCGGTCATAAAGAGTGTTCTAGTAACTCAGATGCATATTTTCTCTTTATTAGGAGCTCCTTCTGGGCCAACATACGGCAGCCTCTATCTCTCTAACTTTAAATATTAGCTGCAGACGACTCTCCTGATATCTCTTTCTAGAACAAACTTTCTATCCAGCTCAGTGTTAACAGACTCCTCCTGTGACTCCTCCTCTCCTCTTTGAGGCCATGCCCACAAGCCAAGAAAGTCGTTTCACCTGAGGTGACCCTACGCCTGGAGCAAGGCGGTTCCTCCTCTCTCCTTGCATACCTCCTTCCTTCCTCCCCCTTCTAAAGCTTGGGCTGTAAACTACTACACTTACTTAAAACACATGGCGTCTACACCTGACACCACGAGTCAGAGGACTAAAGAGAACATGGTAGAAATAAAAAAACAACAGAAAAGTCACTTAAATTAACTGAACGTTGAACTTTTTTTTAAAATTACACTTAAACCAGCTAAATAAATAAACAAAAAACAACATGTGCACTGCCCTCCACACAGATTCCTCTATGTTAATCTACAGTTATCCAGCATGTGAAGCGAGTGCAGCGCGAGGCTGACCCACATACAGCAGGGCCGAGGTGAACCGAGGTAAAGGGTGGAGCAGCCCGTCGTCTCCCTTATCTCCCCGTCACCGACACTTCTATCTTAAGTGTACCTTTATATGGCCCGGCTGTTGGTAACAACATCTGCATTTGGCCCGAGTGATAAAAGCAACGCGACAGCAAAAAACACAGACAAAGGAAAAGATGGGAAAGAGAGTAACATAACATCTTTACAGATTTGTGTCTGATGAAAGACAGGTCAGCGAGCATCCAGCAAAAAGTACACACATAAAAGTTCATCTGCAGGAAAACTTGTGAAACCATGTTTGCATGTGCCATTTGCTCCGAATGCAGCGAGTCAGCAGTTCTGTGGCAACACAAAACTGAACAAATGAAATGAACCTGGAAGACTGAGCGAGTGTGTGAGAGTAGGGGTGAACATGCGTGCGTGCGACTGCAGAACTATGAGTGGGTATATGCGTGTGTGTTTTGGATTAAGAGCTTCACCCCTGGACCTCAAAATTAGATAGGGGATTAGTGGGACACATCCGCCACCTGGCATTTTAAGCCCCGCAATTACAACAACAACTTTTAATCAACAACAGCCGCACATGTGTCGTACAGTCAGAACTCAGCAACTGATTCATCCTTCTCCATCGGCTTGTTTCTCTCTTTGCTCCCATCACGGCCTGGTCACTACTGTATGATGCTTTTAAAGGCTGATGGCAGTCCTCTGTATTAATAAGGATCAGTGTAGACTGTGACTCGTTAGCACTGTGAAATACGCAAGGATTTGGCAGAGAGCTTTTACTTGGCATGAGATTAGGAAGGAGGACGTAAAGCTGTTGTTGCCAGACTAGGCAGAAGCTTCCTATTATCACCTATGCAAGGCATTTACTATCTAAAGAGAATCCCACTGTGTTAGGAGTTGGGACTTAGGTGATACTCTATTGAGCTCCTGTAAAAATTCTTATGGGATTAACACACAGCAAGAACTAATTTACCCATACACTCAGACAAAACTCTAGATTTTATAACAAAGCTGATACTATATGTTATTATTCCTCTAAAAGACTTGGCATGGAGCTTTCAACTCAGATTTATAGCCTGAAACGTGCCCGTTCTCTGGAGGATGCACTATGGGTGATGACTTGGAGTGTTTGGTCTGTGCAGACACTGTTTGCCAAAGAAATAAGAAGCAGGAAGAGCAACCAAAAGCCTCACAATTTAGCTTCATTTACAGTAATGGGCAACCAAACTAAACACAATCAGCCTCCAGTATCCACGAAACAAAAAAGCATCATCATCTGTTTTATGTACATTTCAAATTAAACACGGTAAAGCACAAAAAGTCTTTCTACGTTCACAAAGCGCTTTTCACCGTAATGTGGGAGGAAACAAAGAATACATGAGGAACTGCCAATGTAAAATAACCACCATATGTTGGACTGGTGCGTGAACAAATCAGAATTATGTGCAGTAAACAAATAAAAACCCAGAATTTAATCACCCTGTAGTTTTGATTCTGAGAAACTGTAAATCAGTTCCTATTAAGTAAAAGCAAAAACATAGAAAATAGAACAGTTTAAGCCAAAATGAGGGCAAAGCCAAAATAACTCAAATGAAACTTAAAGAGGGAACAAAGAAAAACTTAATTTTTTCTTTATTAACAAGGAGCACTTCCATCCAAAAGCTCTGATAGCAATCCACTACAAATTAGGACCAGATTTCTTTAATTGACCATCATGTTGCTTTCAAGTATTATGTGCAACATTGATTTACCGCTTCTATACTGAGAAAGTGACAGTGGAAAAGAAAAGTAAAAAAAACAACGAGAAGCAAACTATCAGGATGCAAAACCCTAAAAAAAATAAGATTAACAGATGCAGAAAAAAAACTGAATCTGAGACGAGGCTGGAAACAGAGAAAGACAAAGAAAATAGAGAGAGAACGGTAATTGCAGGAAAAAGGGCTCATTAGCCAGTCACGAGTCTCAATCTAACCCCCAATTTAAGGTCAGAAGGAGCTCAGAGGGGAAAAAGAGAGTCAAACAAAGCAAGAGCAGATTTATCTATGTACAGTTCCAGCAACTCTGAAACTCCTCTTCCTCCTCTTTAACTCTACCTGTGGCCTCTTTTTGCTCCTGCTGGCAGCACCGAGTGTGCACGCTGCACCGTCATGGATCACACACCATATCTCCTTACACACCTCGCATGACGAATCCACTGTCTCCCTGCCATATTCTGAACTCACTTGGGGTTGAGCGAGCAGCTCTTTGTCAGTGAGGAGGAAAATAAGTAGTTACAAGTGCAATTAAACCAAAAAAAAGTGAGTTCTGAGTTCGCATTTCAATCTGGACCCGGGTTTGCACAAACAAGTCGCTGCAAGTGAGCTACGGTGACAGTGGCCATCCAATAACCCAATATGGATGCTGACTCAGCTTAACACGACACTTAGATATCCATTCCTTCCCTGCAGAACCAAAGTGTTGTCCTATTCAGAAAATATGTTGGTAAGATCTGCATGTAAAGGGTCTTTTACTTAAACTTATATTCTAGTAAACACATATGTGTTGGCTTCGCTCAAACACTGAAACACTGAAGAGAATGGAAGAATCCTGGTCTCTATACTTATCGACATCACGCTCCGCTTCCGCTCGCGTTGATATTATTTGCAAATCATCAACTGCCACTGCAGGGAAAGGAATTAAGACATAACGCAGGACAGCAGGACCCTTCGGTTTTCATTTTACCACAGCAGGAATAGCAAGGTGTAGACAGCTGAGGTAAGGACGAGCACCACATGGATATATATCGTATCAGCCCGCCAACTGACTATAAAGGTTTTCGCTCGGTGAGATAATACGCCTGTAATGTTGCAGGGCGTCCATGGGTTTAAGAAAATGTACAAAAAAACAAACAATTAACGTGTTAATATGAAATGAAATTAGGCATGAGAAGTGCAGCAGTTTAGCAGATGGCCATACGTTTGTTTTCACACAAAGCTTTGCACTCATACAAAGCATTTAGTAGAAAAAGTACAAAGAAACATCGGGTCTTGCATTTATTTTTATTCATTTATTTTCATTTCATGTCATTTTACTGCAGCGTGGCATTCACTCAGTCCATTTCAACAGATGCACGCTGTTGGAGATATCTCATAATCGTGCATTTAAAGGTTGTACACGTATTTCAATCACCGTAAACACGGAGCCGATATGAGCAGCCGACATATTTACTCACGGCAAGAAAAAAAAAAGCCATTGTCGGTACATATACGCTCATATATTAAACATAAAAATGCATCTCTATGCTGCCTTTCTCGTTCTCTCATCTCCCTCTCTGGTTTGCTTTCATGTGGGAGGCAGCACTGGGCACCCAGCCATGCCACATCAATATGCACACTGGTGAAACGCTTCCCCGGCTTAGCCTTCGTTGCACCGCCGAGGCCGGAAGTTGTGGAAGCTTCGGCTAATGTCACCGGATATGGCAGGTCGTGTTAGCTGGTAGTTAGTTAACGCAGGCCAGTGAGCTAGCGCTCCCCACAGTGGAAGGCCAGATCCTGGCCTCGTCGTAGCAACCTGCCACGGTGACAGCCCATTGACGCACACAACACCAGCCAGTGCCACCCTGGAGGAATCTTGGATTGTACCCAAACGAGGTTCCCTGGGAGCCCGGGTTGCCATGGCGGCAGCCGAATTTGGGTCCAATAAATGTGAGGGGAACAGGCAGTGGACTGGGGAGGGGGATTCTGGGGTAGTAAAGCAGAGGACGGAGGAAGGGAGTTTCTGAATCAACCGTGTGTTTTAAAAGATGCCATAAAAAAAAAAGACCAATGCAGGTTACAGTGTCATAATAAAAAATACATTAAAATCACTGATAAGCTTTAAAGAGACAGAAATCGAGACATTACCTTCGCAAAAGGCTTTTAAAAGAGGCACGATGAATGCATTGCACGTCATCCACTACTTAGAAAGTTGCACAAGGCTCAGCTGTCAGATCCGTCGTGTTACAGAGCGACAGATGCACTTCTCAGATTTTTACAAGGCCGCTGCTATAAACAAGATGAGCTCTTAAATGATTATAGTCGAGTTAAAAGGAGTAAGAGCTGCTAACCTTCACACTCAACGTCAGCACAAACAGAAGCTAAATTGAACGTCTTGAAAGACGCCGTTCTCCAGGCTTCTGTGCCTCGTTCTTTCACTTTGAAACCATTAAGTGGTTGGAGGTGGCCTAGCCCTGGTAAACCCATCTCCTCGTAATTAAAAAGTTTTCCTGCACCGTGGAACTTCTTTGCACTTCGTTTGCATACCCCCTCCCTTTAGCTGCTGAAGCTGATGAGCTGAATAATAAACAGCTGAGACAGAAAACAATACAAAGCTTTACCCTGTTGCTGGTCCACCATGGCGTCCCTAAGATCCCAGGACTCGGCTCCTGTCTAAAAAAACCTGCTGCTTGGCTCTTAGTACTGTAAATCATGCAAAGTAGAGCATAGTACTTGGTCTGGAAAAATATCCAAGTATAATGAGCAGACACAAATATATGCACATATGCACAGAAGCCTTGCCAGAAAAGACACCACCCCCTGCACTGCTTTATAAACATATACCGTTCTGAGGCTTAGCGTGCAATACCCACCCCACAAAGCAGCATCTATTCTCCAGTTTGTGCTGGTAATAATATTAAAATCCAAGGTGCATCTGCTTGTCTTTATGCACGTTTTTACCAGCTCGGTGGAAACATGGAAGCTTGAGATATGGTATATCTGTAGGTGTGATTAAATGTGATGGAAACAGACTAAAAAAAAGTCACAGCTTAAGAATGTGCACAGGCCTACTAAAGGAACTCACTTTCTCCCCCGTGCTGCTCCTCACAAAGCTTTTATCAGCCTGTTTCCGTTCATTTAAGGTGACCTTAACAGTGTTGAGCGTATACTCGTGTACAGTATGCACAAATCTGAAGCGTAAACATCTTTTCTATCCCTCGGGTCGAGACTGCTGACCTCCCACCTGCCCTGCCTCGCCCAACGCTCGCCGACACCACTCCAAGCACATCCAGTTATCTAAACAACTGTCCTCTCGTCCCCATCAGCGGTTTCTGTCTCCTCAGAGTAAAAGACTCTCCTGCTCGCAGATGAATGGAGCCTTTTGATGAAGCACCGAGGCTTGTTTACTGGAACTCCATTTATGTACCGGCCTATTTTCAAGTCAGCATTGAGGGACTCTCTACCAAACACCCACCTAACCGAACCAATCCCCTTCATCTAAAACTTATACTTCGCTACCACCCCCCCCCCTACTCACTGCTTCCACATTACATTCATACAAACACACACTGTCCCCACTCTGAATCCCATGTTGCTCCCTATCACGTTTCATCCTGCTTTCTTTTCTCCCTCTAGTGTCCTAGATCTGTGTCCAAACTGATTTGAAGCTTACTTGCTTACACAGACGCATGCCAAATTTGATTCCCTGCATTCTGTTGTGCTTCTCAGCTAGAACCCTCCTCCTCCTCCTGCTCTCCACCATCTCACGCTGTAACAAACACCAAACGATGCCTTCATGAAGGATCGCACTCATCGATGAAGCACAGCATGATGAGGAAAATTGTCTGATTATGGGAAATGATTTAAACTGAAGAGTGGAAGCAGTGATTGGATAAATGTGAAGAGAACAAACTTCCAAAGAAAAAAGCTCAGGATAAATGACTGCTGTTGACTCATTTCGAGCTAATTTTTGGTATAAAATTGTCTTTTAAATCAACACGAGGGTTAAAACAGACGTTCACAACACACAGTGACCTGCTTTTATAAAAAAAAGAGAGTAATTGTCCTTTAAAAGGTTTATGCTTACAAGTTATTATTCATTTTCTTTTGCTGTAAATAGAAGTCCAGGGTGCTAATGAGCCTAGGGGAGGGCATTCATTTGAACCCTAAAGAGGAATAAAAGAAAAGGGGAACAAGGGAAGGAAAGAAAAGAAAGTAGAAAAAGAAAGGATCAGAGGGAGGAGGTTGGCAGAGACCGAGTATGAAAATTTGGCGCCTTCCGTACGGAGCGATAGCATCGTGCCAAAAAACGACCGCCGACACAACTCCTCTCACTTTTAACATCAGACTCTTTTACTGTGTTAAACTCGCCCACGTAATCATTTCATTATTCTTTTAACTCGATGTGCAAAATATTTTTTTCATCCAAAAAGAAACACGGCAAAGCTATAAAAAAAAAGCACCTCACTATGGGAAACAAAAACAGAGCTCTGGACTGTGACATGCATTATGGCTTCGGACGGCTACGAGCCACTGAATAGCGCCATTAGCTAGACTCCACAGCCTTTGCCAGGGCCTCGCTGTGAGTGCAGCCCGCTGAATAAGCCGCCTTCCCTGGCTCTCGCTCTTTTCTGGCTGGCCTGCCTGGGAGCGAGCGCTGCCCACTGCACCCTTTCTCCTGCTCCTTCTCCCCTTCTCTGTCTCTCTGAGGTCGGGAAACCCTCCTGAGTGGGTATATGGTTTTTTGGGACAGACGCATTTCATGGTTGGCGCCACTACAAAAGCTTGAAAAGAGACCCGGCACTGGGAAGACACAGTATTAATACAGACAATACCTCCCCCCTCGCTGCTTCGGACTGACTAAACTCTTTCTCCTTGCTTTTTCTTTCTCTATATTTCTCTCCTCCTGTCTTTAGATGATTTTTACTGAATAAAAAGGATCACTCAGCTTAAGTAAATGATGACGTACCTTACTGTTTTCTGCATTTTATATCCGTGCATCTATTTGTGACATAATTATCCCAATGTACCTAAAATAATTTAAATATAAAAAAATAGTTTTATTTTACATAAAATCTCCTATATACACATTTAAATATTCCACATATCATAAATATATTATAAATAAGTGCACATACAATGAAAAATGGCTTAAAATATAATTATAATTTTTTTTAAAAAAGGTGGAATATCCTAAAGGAACAAATGTAATGAACATGAACTTAATTATAAATATATAAACAAAATTTTTAAAAATTTAAGAGTTTATTTTGAAGGAGAAACAGAAAATCTTACAGCTGCATTCATTCAGAAAGTTAGAGGACCTGAGAAAAAGCTATAAAAGAACCTAATGGCACAGAGATGGCCTCTCAGTGTCAGTGAATAATCTATTTACAACATATTTCCCAATGCTGAACAAAAGAAAACAGATCCGGGTAGAGAAGAAATGTTCTGGATTTTTACTGGCAGTCAATGATTGTTATGTAAAAAAAAAGCTGTCTTTAGGTGCACGTCAGAGCACACGGCTCAGTTTAAACCAGACTTCATGTCTTTTATTTCCTTTTTTACCACCAATCTGCCCGTGTCGTCGTAATCTCGTGAAAGAAGAGCAGACCCGATCTACGTATGTCTGCAACAGCTTAATGTTAGCTGGTTCCTGTGTCAGTGTGCGTACATGTTTTCAAGCAAATGAGCACACAACAGGGCTTTGGCTAGCCCAACACATACAGCTATCCAAGTGCACTTTTTTCCATGGCCAAGAATAGTGTGAGAAGCCTCCCTCGCACTCTGTGTCTCTGATGTGACGGGGCTCCCCCTGAATCTTAGCCCTTTAAATCTTATACGTTGCTATCTTTATGTGGCCCAGATGCCAGACAGAAAGCCAGACCCGACTAAATGAGAGCGATCAGTAAACATTTGCCGATGCCAAAGCTTTCCCTGCATGTTAAGAGCTTTTCTTAGCCGACGTGGGCCCTGTTCCCACCGCACAATACAAAAGCCTCCAACCTGACAGACTCCCAGTGTTAAGATTTCATTTAATCAAAACTTCATTGCTGAGGGTCAGCCTAGGCTCCGCTCACACTGAAACAAACACTTCCACACAAGGACAGTCCCCTCAACGACTCCGCTGTCATGGGAGCCTGAGAAGAAACCAGGAGATAATTAACAACAGCTTATTTCCACAGCAGAAGAAAAGCGGTAAGAACCTGTGAAATCCATCAGAGAATCAACTTAAACCCCATCATAAGTCATTATCACGTCAGCCCTGACGTTTTACTGCTATCCCACCGCATCCATCCCCTCTTTCTTCCACATTTCCCCTCCGTTTCTCAGACCAGTAAATCCAGTTTTCCCTTAGTGACAAACATAAGGAGGGTTTTTACTTGTGAAGCCTTGGCGTGGTCAGTGAGTTTGCCAGGGACAGGCCATAGCACCGGGAGTTTCTCACAGCGCGGTCCAAGGCATTACTATAGTGAGGCGGAGGCGGGATCTGGCATTGTGGAGCGGTCATTGCAGAAATGGCAAAGCGAGCACATTTCACACCTCCCTCAGAGTGACTGCAAATTTCCTGTACTGCACTTTTGATTGGAAACACACTTGAAACATCTTTTCATGATCACACTTGCGGCGTACAAAGAAAAGAAGAGAATAAAAGCGGCAATACAAATGAGATCCAAAGTGTGAGTAAGCGCGCCGAGCTAACTCTGGAGCTGGCTTTTATTTTTATTTTCCATCCTTGAATAAATCAGAACATTTGCTGAGTTTAATTTAAAACAGCACAAAGATTATAAATCAGACGGGTTAAAAGTGGAGCCACTGACACAGGAGTCAGAGAATTACATTAAACAAACCGTCTCGCTCCATTCACGGGTTAATAAAAAGGCCTTTCCAGCGTGTAGTGCAGCTAGACCCTTGGGACTTTGGGCCTAGAGATCAATATCTCTATAATAATTTACCAATCTCATTTATAATAAAGCACTATAAAAAGTACTGCTCATTTCCTCTCTTCTCTACAGCTGCAACGTCCTTCCTTCTCTTCTTATCTAAGGTGCCTACAAATCAAGAGGAGGTTTTGTGGTTTATCCTGTTACAACTGCGGTGTGTTCTGTAGCAGCGGCTCTCAGAGGCTGGCTGGCTGGCTGCAGAACAGTCTGACGGCAAGCCCAGAGATTCCCCGTGGCAGCTTTTGCCACTGTCATAAACAAAACACAAGACGTCTTTCTCTTCTTCCCACACCACGGAGCTCTGGCGCTGCCAACCAGAACAATCACTATTGTAGCCTCTTCTCCTTTCCAACATGCTCCCTCTCCCCTCGCTCTCCTACAATATAAACAAAAGAGATCAGCAGAGGCTTTACCTCTGTGAGAGCAACAATGAGGGCGATGTTTAAGGAGACAAAACAAAAGTGTGTATGGGATCAAAGAGGAGCGAGGAAGACAGACATGCTAAAGACTGACAGAATACAAACCAGACAAAAACCAATAATGAGCACATATAGTCATTTACTGTGCAAAAGAGAGGACAAACACACAACCACATCATCAGTGTGACAGATGAAGACAGGCCGTCCCACTTCTTACGTCAAAAATATGCAATTTAAACTAAATATGAGCCCAATGTGGAAACGGTGTCCCCCCAAATACTGGTTTCCCGCCTTGTTCCTCCCTTTTCCATGTCCGACGACCTCTGTAACCGCAGCTCACACAAGCTCTCTGTGAGCACATGAAAGTCCTGCGGCGCACTGCGCTAATCAGATAAGATAAGAGTACACACAACATAAATCGGCATTAGGAATGGACGGGGGGAGCGCTGTATTTTATTTATGATGCTGTAAACCAAAGTACTGGTGCCAACAAGCAAACAGAGCAGCTGACAGTGTGAAAAGGAAGAAATGTGTCACGATACGTTTAAGTTTGTGTTCTATAAACTTTCCTTTTCTCTTGTTACGATGCAAACATCCACCGTTACTCACTTCCCCGTTACTGAAATCCTAAAGGCTCTTCAATGTACACGTATGTTGATGCTGCATAGCAAAATTCTCCATTTCTAAAAGAGTTTTGATTAAAAACAGACTTTTTCTGAGCTGGAAATTAAAGTTAAAAGCTGAGTAGAATACCCGTGCTACACGTTAACATTTCTGCACCGTCTCAGAGTCCATCGGATTTGCCGAACACAAATAAAATCAACCGTTTCCGGTAAAAAGAAATTCCCATGAAGAGAGAGAGAGGCAGACTGCACGCTGCCTATCATTTATTACCACTAAAGACAGACCAACGAAGTAACACCAAAATTGCTGCCAGGGTTTGGCTCGGGCTGCAGGAGGTGTTTGGCCTGTAGCGAGACTTTTGCATGCGTGTGTGTGTGTGTGTGTGTGTGTGTGTGTCAGAAGGGCTGTGATAGCGTTTGGCTAAATGTTAGCAGCGAACATAAAGGTTGGGCTTAAGTAGAGTGCAAATGTGTGTATTTAGGCAGCGACTGGAGTGAGCTGCGTGTATATGTGCAGGTTGAGTCACTGTTTGAAAATTTCCAGAAAATTCCAGCTGAGATAATATTAGGTCATGAGCTTGTTTGAACACCCAGCCAGCGAATGGTGAAGTTGTGTGTGTTTGGAGGATTTGGCTGTGAAATGTATTGTGTGAGAGTGTGTGTGTGTGTGTGTGTGTGGTTGTTGGAACTGGGTTTCTTGCAATGTTTAGGGGGGGTAGAGAGAAAAAATAAAAGCCACAACACAACCAGTATTTTGGCCGTGTGTGTGTAGACTGCTCACTGGAGGCTACACTGATGTTTGGCGGTGTGTGTGTGAGTGTGTATCCGTGATGGTGGCGCAGATACAACGATGTTTGGCTGTATCAAATTGTATCTGTGATGGTCTCTGGCCGAATGCGCGCACCGTGTGGGTGCGTGTACGCAATTGGGACTAAAAGTGTGTTTGGCTTGTCGTGTGAAAGTGCGCCACAAAAATGACAAGAGTTGTTTTTCCTTTATTTTTTTTCCCCTCTTTGAAAAAAAAAAGGGAAAAAATGAATTATGTTAATCTTTATTTAACTGTGTCGCTCTGGCTGCAGTGTGTGTGTGTTTGGCAGTCAGGTCCAGAGCGGTGCTAGCGTTCAGGCAGACAGCGAGGGCGGCAGCAGCCTGCGGCCTGAGAGCAGGAGACTCACGGCTCGGCTCTCTTTCTCTCTCACACACATAAATAACACACAACCTGGGCTGCGGCCAAACTACCATCCCCGTCTACAACATCCTCATCGTTGCAGCAGCGCTTCCAATAAAATTACGGGAAATTATTATCCTCTGTGCAACGCTGATCACACTAAAACACACAACGAGGGCTTGAATTCTTTCCTAAAATTCATACACACGCAAAGCCACAAATGCCTCGCTAAGAAATGTGAAAGCACGCTTGCCAGAGCGAGCTGGATGAACGCCCTTGACCCACGCTCACACATTACTTTTATTACTTAGGATACTATGTTATGTAAACAAAAACAGAAAAAACTATGGAAAAGATCATTTTTTCCTCTTTGTTTCTCTAAAAATATCCTTATTTTAGAATTAGCTCAAAATTACAAAAAAATTAATTCTGTAAATCGTTTTTAAGAAACCAAGCTGAAATGTTCATTTACACAGTGAGACGCTGCCTTAGTGTTGCATAGTATTAATTCTATGCATTTCCATCTTTAAATATCCATAAGGAAGTGTTGAGGTGTGTTCTTATATTTCTCATACATACACACATTAATAGTGTTTAGTATCCAGGTGGTAACATACCTGGCGTGTGGACAAAGTAGGCCAGGTAAAGGTCCAGCTCCTTGACAGACACTCCGATGTGATGCGGCTGGACGCACAGACCAGGGTTGGTGCACTGTGGTGACTTGACCAGCCGCTCCCCATCCGTGCTCTCTAGGGGGCTGCCCTTGAACAGGATGACCATCACCAGGTCCAACCGCCACACCTTGTCGGCCTGGCGCAGGCAGTCGATGCGACGGATCTTGCCCTTCTGGTCAGGGTTGGACAGCACGCAGCAGGGGGGCTTTTTGCCCGTGATGGTGAGCACAAAGTCCTCACGAAACTCAGGCCGGATGTCCTTGCGGAGCTTGGCCAGCAGGCGCGAGGCCCACTTCTGCTTAATCTCTGGCTTCTCCCCGAGTAATTCATCCTTCACTGCGCGCTCTTCCTCCTTGGACATGCGCTTCTCGTGTTTCTTGAAGTATTTGCGCTTGCGGGCCTGCAGGTTGAACCAGGTGTAGGCGAAGGCGCGGACATGGGGCAGAAGGGCCTCGATGAAGGGGTGGAATTCATCCTGGATGAGAGAGGAGGAGGATGGGGGAAGGGTGGAGGAGGAGAGGGAGGAGGGGGGGAAACAGGAGGAGGCAGAGGAAAGAGAGGGGGAGAATGGTGGAGAGAAGGATGGGGAGAGAGGTAGTGGGGGTGAGGAGGGGAAGAGAGAAGACAGGCAGTTAGCACCGGCACGCAGCATGGAGGAGCGGCGCCTGCTCCGTGTGAGCGGAGGGAGTGAATGAGAGAGAGGCGCTAAGAGACTGACAGAAAGAGAGAGAGATAGAGAGAGAGAGAGAGAGAGAGAGGAAGGATGCTTTCCACTCTAAGATGGACCCACCACACTGAAGGACACAAACCACAGAAACACTTAGGTAAGAGATGAGCTATGAGCTCTTATTTGTGCACAAATAAAACACGTCAGCTGGGAATAAAATATACACTTTCACCAGTTTCTACAAAATAAAGATAAGGGAAAAGTATTTTCTCTCACCAAGAAAAAGACTTAAAAACAGCATAAAGCACGCTCACATCACAAAGCTGAAAATCAAGTAAGCATCCGCTGACTAAACAGTGCAAAAGGCTTCACAGTTACTGGTAGAAAATATGTTAGTAAAATGTTCTGGTAGTTACCATTTCGCTCTTTCATCATAAACTCACTCCGTCGATTGCACAGAAAATTAAAGAGCTTTAACTGGGTTGTTGCCCTGAATATGAGAAAAATAATAGAACGGGGGAGAAAAAAGCTAAAAAAGTAAAGGAGAAGAAGCAAAGAAAGTGTCCGATGCAAAGCAGCTGGGGAAGGGGGGGGTTAAAAAGTCAGAGAGAGAAAGAGAGAGGTCAGGCCAGGGAGGCTCGGTGTAATACCAGAACAAAAACACAGGAGGTACTGTGGCAAGATGTGCTGTTCAGCAGCACAACAGAAGGAGAGTGAAGGCAAGTTTTGCAATCGCTCTATGAGAGAAGACCAAAAAATGCAACAAAATGAGGAAAAAATTACACCAAAAAATGCAAATCAATTCTCAAAAAGGCAAAAGAAGCTTCTTTGTTTTAGGAAAAAGTTTCACAATGGAAACAAAAAAAAGCAAAAACAGCACACGTGCTATTGGTTCACATCTGATCTGCATAGGACCCACGGAGAAGGGAGAGGGAGCTGGACAAGGGGGTGCGCACGGAAAAGGAGGAGAAGAAGAAAAAAAACAAAAACAAGAGGAGCGAATAAATGTTGGAAGCCTGTGCACGACCACTGGCAAACCCGAGTGCAGCTTCTTTTTTCCCCCCTTCTTTCTCTCCAACTCTGGCTCTCTCTTTCTCTCTTCCTCTCCACTTTCCGTCTCTAACCATTGACTGAGTCGGTGCCAACATGCGGAGGGCCCACCTATTTGGCACCGAGTCTCAAACAGCCCAGCCAATACGCACGCTCCCAGCGCTCAAAGGGAGGGAAGACAGCGATGGCAGAGGGAGACGCAAAGAGGTGGGGGGTGTGTGGATGGTTGGTGGTGGAGAGAGGGCAGGCAAAAGGGGGGGTGGACTGTGTGTGGTGCAGGCAGAAGGCACGTCATTAGCCAAATAGACAAGTTCCAATCTAGTACAAAAGCAAAGTCCAGAGGATATTAATTTTACATGCATCCAGGCAGCACCCGCCTTCGAAAGCTCCAGTACTCTTCCTCTCCCTCCCTCAACGCCTTCGTCACCATCATGGTCACAGCAATCCCAACAAACCAGCTCGTTCTCCAGCCTCCCCCCTCCTCCAGATACACCCCTCGTCCCTCTCTCTCTCTCTGCTCGCGTTACACCACCTTGGCATGGGATGGCATGAGAAAACACAGACCCAAAATCCCACTAGACCCTGAGACCAGCAGCTGCTCCTGGATTTACCACACAAACAAAGAGAGGAGGGGGAAGGAAGAAGAAAAAGCCCCCCAACTAAAAAAAAATACCATCCAAAAAAACACGCTCCCCTTTCAAAATGTGCACTTGCATCCAAACTGGCCCTCTTCTCCTTCCCCTCCCTCTATTTTCTGTCACTCTACTTTAATAGCCCCCAACAGCGGAGACACAGAGACACATTAAAAGTTTCTGTTACCAAATTAGGGATCAATCCCGTTTGTGGGAGAGTGTTCTCGTGGAAAGCCTGAGCTTTTTAGAAAAAGGTGAACGTGGCGACTGAAAAGATCTGAAACAAGAAAAAAAAAACTTCTCCAAACGCGACAGCTTTGTGCTTTCCTTCTCGTTCACACATGCTGGGCTGTAAATTAACCATATTTTCATTACGCTGCATTGTGAGCTCCACAATAAGACATAATTGTGAGTGAAAATCAGCAGAAAGCAGCATAGCTCAGACCTGTGTGGTAAAGCCTGGACAACCCTTTGCCTTGGACCTTATTCAAAGATCTATCTGACCTCGCAGGGACGAGCTGTGTCCCCTGCAACATGGCTGCTTTAACCAATCCAACATAATCAGATGCATTTGTGAGAAAATAATACCTCAGTGATGGTTTGATTTAAAAATAAGCATGACAGGCTCCTCTAATTAGAATGTTAGCCTCCCACAATAAAAAAAAAGGCAGACATTTGTTCACTTTTGCTTCCTAAATGATATAAAACATCCACGAGACTCACAGGAATTAAAGAGATGTCGTTAAAACTGGAATCTAGACAGTGAGAAGTCAAAAAATAAGTTGACTTGTCATATGGCAAAGTTGAGGACACAGCCATGAGATTGTGGGGTGAAGCCACCTGCTGTGCAATGGGACAAGTCGTCTGTGTGAAGGCCCCACAAAGGCTAGAGTACTCTGCTTGGTTCCCAGGACCGTCGCGTGCCCCTTCTGTCGGTGTCAGAGGAGCTTCGGCCGGGAGGAAACAACTCGTCCGCCTGGCTGGCTGCAAGGTTGGCCGACAAGCTCTGCGACAGGCTGGGTGAAAGACTGGTTGGCAGCCCAGGTAGGAAGCTAACTGGCTAGTTGGTCCCCTGGCTTACTGACTGGTCACTGCTGTCGGACAAGGCTAAGCCAGGCCTGGAGCCGCGTGAGCATGCAAACATACGCTTGCCTTACACTGCCACTCGAAATATGGGGGAAAGATATTATGGTGAATTAAAAAGAATAAGAAAGAAATAAAGTAAAAGACTATGAGTATTTTATTATTATTATATGGATATATATTTAGATTTATTGCACACAGGACATATAAAGGTGTGAATCTAAATTATTTATTTTAAATTAAAAACACACTTGTGTTTTTTCATTGACAAAGATTTTGGTAAATCAAACAAAAAGATCATCTAAAGTTAATAAAAAACCATTTGTTCTGTATTATTAAGCTAATTCTATTTAAATACACGTGTGACTATTTAGAAAAAAAAACCCTCTTTTTAAAATCCTTACAGGCTTTATTATGATCCAAAACGGGACCAAATGCAAAGATTTGCAGTGAAAGTAAAATCTTTTATGATTTTGGCCTCGAAAGGAGTCTGTGTGGCACCAACGTGCCCCTTTTCTGACATTTTTAAACCCACAAATGTGTCATCAGCAGACTTTAATCACATCTCCATGGCTTTTTAAAAGAAAAGTAGCATCTTTTTACACGTTTTTGCACATTTTCAGCATGTTTTTGCACATTTTTCCATGTTTTTGCATTTTTTTTAACCAGATCTCTGCATCTTGCAGGTTTTTCTATCTTTTTTCCAGGTTTTTGCACATTTTCCTATGTTTTTTTAATCTTTTTTTCAGGTTTTTGCATCTTTTACCAGATCTCTGCATTCTGCAGGTTTTACCATCTTATTCCAGGTTTTTGTATTTGTTTTCCAGGTTTTACCATCTTTTTACAGGTTTTTGCACATTTTCCCATGTTTTTGCTCCTTTTTCCAGGTTTTTGCACATTTTCACATGTTTTTGCATCTTTTTTCCATGTTTTTGCATCTTTTACCAGATCTCTGCATTCTGCAGGTTTTACCATCTTTTTCCAGGTTTTTGCACATTTTCCCATGTTTTTGCCCCTTTTTCCATGTTTTTGCATCTTTTACCAGATCTCTGCATTCTGCAGGTTTTACCATCTTTTTCCAGATTTTTTTGCATTTGTTTTCCAGGTTTTTGCAAACATCTGCTTAGCAACATAAAGTAAAAACCTGCAGGGTGACATGCAAACCAGCTCAGGGTTTTTTTTTCCAGACAAAACCTAGACTTAATAATAATAATAATAATAATTAAAATAAATAAAACAAGATATAATGCCTGACAGAATAACCATAGCATTAGATGTGTTAAATAAAACAATTGTTTGACCTCACGTTGTCTTTATATGTAGGCCATGGCTCGGAGAGGACAAAAGCAAGACCTAATATCATTTAAAAAATAAAAAATGTTCATGTGAGCACAGAAGATGTATAATATATGACAGATAGCTCTTTATATATAGTTTAGTTTCCACTTTAAGTGCAGGGTTTGCCGCAAGGTGCAGCTAAAGGAGGTGAAACTGCTGCCCTAAAGCCACCTTAACCTCTTTTCTGTATTTCTCAAACATATTTAAAACTAAATAACGTTACAAAAGCGAAATATGACTAAACAAATACTTACCCTCCTCACTTTAATCCCCTCAACACCGTAAAAGTGTTTAGTTTTAGCTAACAACGCCGCCCTGTTTAGCTAACCTGGCCGGAAAGCGTCCTCGGCTCCTCGCGGCTTAATTAGCCTGTTTTATTTAATCTTTTCTTTAAAACGCTTCGTTTATATTCCGCTTATTTTAGCAAGAAGTTTTTCAAAGCCACCGTTAATTCACCCTAAAGCAGAAATATATTTAAAAACGGGGGGAAAGCAGAGCTAAATGTAGGAAATAAAGTCCTAAATATGACCTTTGTAAAGGCAGGCCTGTTATTACGCAGATTAAGAAAACCTTTATTTTTAACGCCCATTATTAAAGTTTTTATGGTCCTACATGTTAAATGTACGTTTTAGAATAAAAAAGTCCTACTTTTATGCTAAATAAATATATAGGTTGTATATGTGGATAGAAGCTCAACTCTGACCTGTTTCCAGTGGATAATAAATAATCAATTATTACCTGAAATGTGATCTTATGAGCAAATAAATAGCAAAGGGATAAAAATAAGCTTTTTATGGGGGAAAACAGATTTATTTAGGCTTGTTTGAAGCCACATTCTTCAGGGTTATGAGTCATCAGGGATAAATTTAGTCTCTGTTGTTGTTTTTATGTATTATAATGAAAGTGTGAAATCTTCTGTTTTTTTATTCATTAAGCTGTAAGTCAAACATCAGTATTTCAAAAGGGGAGAAACAATCAAAACCTCCACAAAAAAAAGCATTTATATTAGTCATTTAAATTATTTAATTAGTCTGAAATTCAATATTATATTTTAAAATCCTTAAAAAAAAACAAAGGGAATTAAAATGCACTAAAAATATTTACTGCAGTGGAAAATTATTTAAATAAAATGTATAAATACATTTTGAATGATTATTATTATTATTAATATTAAATATTTACAGACACATACGCACACACACACACACACACACACACACTCACACACACACACACACACACAGGGAAGGCTGGTGATGGTTTCAGCACAGCTTAAATTCTAATTCGACATCTGCCGTGTAAAGTTGCACATTCACAACTATGCTGGTGATTTTAGGGAAAGACTGTGAGAGAGTCGAGCTATTTTCCGAGTGTGTGTAAGAGTGTGTGTGTGTGTGTGTGTGTGTGAGGGACCGTATGCAAAAAAACTCACAATAATTTAGCTAAGCTTCTTAAATCTTTTAATATAATTTTTTAAAAACAGGTATTTTTTTTAAATAGCGTGTAGAAATAATTTATTTTTTACCCCTGTGTGAAAAAACAAATAAACAAAAATAAACATGGGGACAAAAATAAGCTCCTGTGAGAAAATCCTGTATTTTTCTTTTAGTAATGAGTTAGCAACAGGATACTAAATAAGTACGGTGGATTTTATGCACCTCTTTCTGTTTGAAGATAAAAATGGAAAAAACATTATTTATTTCTTCCTTTTGCTCTTTACAGCACACACACACACACACACACACACATGCCTGTATTCTAATAAATATTTTCTCCATAACCTCTTATTACTTTTATTTAATTCCCATCCAGCTGAAAATGATTATTTAAATAAAATAAAATAATAAAAAGTTTTTTAAAAATCCTGTTTTCTCTCTCTAATACAGATTAAAAGTGTGTGTGTGCATCGTTTGTAATTACTTCTGTTTACACACTGAAGCGTTACTATGTGTGAAAGTCTGGAAGCCATTTGTGGGCATGAGGCCGAGAGGCAAAGACAGAGGGAGCGAGTGTTAAACAGCTCCAGAGGCCCAAGGCCCGATAGCGAGCTGGTGCTTCTGACGTATAAGTCATACTCCACAACGTCTTCCCGTTCTTTCCGTTTCAGCCTCAGAGTTACGTGCACTAATCAGATTAAAGGCTTCTCATGATTGTGGCTCCTCAGCCAGGATTGTTTAGAGGTTTACGTGGTTTTTCAATGACTCTGTCACCTTAAATGTTTCATTATAACCAGATCTAACCTCACAACTCATTTCTTTTACCTCACTTTGTTCTGAAAACACACACGGAACATGTGAAAAAGGGAAAAATGATCTGTTTTAAACTAAACTAGGAAATTATGCACTGCACGAGCTAAGCAATGATTTAATAAACCAACACGTTGCTGCTGCTAAATGGGACGTACATGTACTGCCACAGGCTAAGTCAATACATCAATCCTTATGTGTGTGCTCTCATTAAAGTGGTTTTGGTGTCTCCAAACAGACTGGACCCACTTTCTCAGTGGATTTAATGAGGAAGTGTGTCTAAACTTTTGATGCAGGTGTTTGTTACGTATACACATACTGCACTGTGCGGTATTTTCCAACAGGACAGTGCAATAAAACTAAGCAGAGCATTTCCCCTTGACAAGGGCAACCATTCCTGATAAGTTCAAGTGATCCTCTGAGTGTGGATGTGTGTGTGTGTGTGTGTGTGTGTGTGTGTGTGTGTGTGTGTGTGTGTGTGTGTGTGTGTGTGTGTGTGTGTGTGTGAGGGACAATGGCAGCTCTCAGCTCAGCTACACAGGAAAAGCAAAATGTTTCCCTGACACTGTCTCCCTCTGAGGTGAAGTGCAGAGTATAAAAACGCACCTCCAGACTGGCTACTATATGCCCTACAGCTGCAGCGAAGGCTTTGAACCATGCGCTTAGCAAATGCAGCAGGATTCAAGCAGATAATGAAACCCAATATGCCCTCCCCTCCATGCCCTGCTCCAGCAGTAGCCAAGGCCTGCATGTCCTCGCACAAGAGATGCACCATTGAGAGACTTTCTCTCACTCCACCTCATTCTTTTCTTCCTCCCCGGTCCTCGTCCTGCCAGTCGCGAAGGCGAGGTGCCAACCTCTCCGCAAAAAGCCGGGCAGAGTGCCCTCACCCTTTATGCAAATGATTTACCACTATACCCCAACTCACACATTCATTTGGTGCCTTCCCACCATCATCTACTCTCCATTCATTTAGTGAGTCCCTCCGGATGATTGACAAGGATGGAGGGCTCGGGTCACTGTTTACATACCGTTTTACCACAGCTTTGTGCTGTGGCTGCTGGAGATAAACTATTCTTATATGAGACACAGTGGAACGCGGTCCAATGAGCTTACAAAAGGATTTCATAGAATCATTCACATTTTTCTTAATGGGAATAAGTTTATATTTTAACATGCCCACATGTTTTGCTCTGGTGTTTGGTGCATTAACACCTCAGCTTCCTCGCTATCGCTTTTAACTCTACCTGGGTGAAAGTTTTGGACTGAGTGACGGCAGTCGAGGCCAAATGCACTAATGAATCTACTCTTGCAATCAGAAACAAACAAGCTGAAAGGAAAAAAGGACAAGCTTCATGGGTATTTAGAGATTTTAACTCATTAAATGAATGCAAAAAAAAAAGTTTTATTTTTAAAAATGTGATTCTGGTTTCTCTGGTTTCATTCCTCCTAGACTTTTGGCCCATATGTTGCACCTATGTGAGCATTAAGCTAAATTCTTGAGTTGATAGGAGTTTATCGGGTGAGAGAAGTGTGCAGGTTACATGTGGAGTTCCTCAAGGCCTTATTCTGGGCCCTGCCCTGCCCTTATTGTTGTTTCTCTTTGGGATATGTTTTTGCTATATTTAATATTCACATCCATTGAACTGGATCTGCCCTGGATGGACTGGTGACCTGTCCAGGGTGTACCCCGCCTCTCGCCCGTTGATAGCTGGGATTGGCTCCAGCCCCCCCGCGACCCCGTTCAGGGACAAAGCGGTAGAAAATGGATGGATGGACTGGATGTGTTATTTTAATATATCAGCACAGAACTTTCTACAGTCGTTATTGGACTGCTTTAACGACGCTGAGCTTCTTTAATCGAGATGAAAACAGAAACGAATGGGAGTCCTTGGCTTTTCATCCCGGGCTTATTGATTAATTTCATTGGTTTAAATTTTTCCCTGTATAGTTTGATGCTGATCTTTATTTTTTTAAGGACTTTTTTTTAATAAAACTGACAGCGTTGGTGCCGTTAGCATTCCATCATTTTGCATCTCGTTCTTTGCAGTGAATCTCTAACACGTTCGTCTCGCCTGCAAAACTCAACCATCCCTCCTTCTACTTTTTACTGCTTCACTCCCACTCCTGCCAATTGCCTGTGCTTTTTCTATCTCTGTTGCCATCAATCCTCTAGTATCTCTCACTCTGCTCCCCCTCAAATCCTTTCATTGTGGAACTCCATTTTCTCACCGCCTCTCTCTCTCACACCGCTTGCCTCACCCAGACTTTAACTTGTACTCTCATTTCTCTGCCAATGCCAGACAGGCAAGTGTAGAAACTCCCTTTATGCACTTTTGTTTTCCCTCCAGACACAGCCTCTCACCCCCCAGCACATCTCTTGAAGGCAAAGTATCTCCTCCACAATGGGCACTTTTTTATTTTTGCTTTGTAGGTCTTGTAAACATCGACTCATCTGCAGGCATTTAACACGGAGTGGATCATTTACAAGAAGCTATTCGGAATATGTAATCATTCCTTCCATGTAAATGTATTTCCTGTTTTTGCATAACTGATTGCTTCCTTCATTTGGTTGGTGTGGTTTTGATATAATTTAGAAGCAGTATAATGTTCCCAAATTAACCTTGAAAAATAGTGAAACTTTCAGGTTTGACTTCTGAGACATTGTGTTGTTTCCAAAAAACCAACATATAATTTTTGGGTCTGCAAAAGGCGTGATAGCTGAGTGGTCACTGATTGGAAAGTTATTAGCATGATTTCTCATTCTGCTTGTCACTTTTTAAAATGATCCTAAAAGACAAAGGACACTGCCTGATATAAATCATTGATGTTAAAGTCTGGGAGTAATGGGATACTAACTATATGTACACAATAAAAATGTAGAGTATGGGTTTTTAAATTAAGAGAATGAATTTAAAAGCCTCTTACGATGTACGATATTATCTGATACGATCCAAACGGATGCAATATGATGGGATGCAATATTAGGTGATAAAGTATGATACAATGCAATACGCTACGATACAATACAATATGATGTGATACGATGCAAAGTGATGCAATATGATGGCTTACGATATTAGGTGATACAATGCGATTGAATATGATAGAATACAATATTATGTGACACGGTATGATACATTGTGATGCAATTTGATATTATGCAATACGATGTGATGCCATAAAATACAAAACAAGACTACCTTACTGGTATTTTACACCATTTATAGGAGCATTGTACAAATATAGACATGTAAACTTTGTTAATATAAATGATCATTTAAATTTTTACCATTTTTATCCACACCCCGAATAAATATTTAGGTTGCAGATCCATTTCCACATCAATGACGCCGCTGTCAGAAACACAGATTTAATTCTGCTTATCAAATAAGCTGGCTGCCTGTGTTGAGCTGGCAGTGTGAGGGTTAAACAGTGCCTGCTCCCTGTGGCATGATATGAGCTGGGCCTTTGCCTGTGCACTATGCCCAGTCGCTGGTGTTCGGGGTCAAGAGTTGGTAGCGACTCCAAGTGGCTTTTGATCTGACTCTGAAGCCAATAGGGTTAGAAGATGTCCTTTCCATATGGCCCTCGGGGAGCAGGGTTAGAATCTGTGCTATGTGTGACAGTGTTTGGGTTGATGAGAGAGGGGTTTCTGAGAGGACATGTGAGGGTTAAAAGCTCACGCTGCTCATTTTGATTGACATTCCCTGTAGAGCAACCGCCGTGCCAGGCCGGAAGAAGCAAAGGACACGCTCAAACACATGCAAGGCGAGAAACAAAGAGCCCTGAGAAACCACACAAAGTCACGTGTGCACACACACAACAACAACTAAATCACTTTGAAACTTTTATTTTCTAAAACCGCAGCTGTTTCTTTTTTAAAGTTCCATCTTCCACCAAAAATCCAGGAAGGACGGACAGACGCATGCTGCAGACGGGCGCCTCCGGGGAGAGAGCGTGTGCAGTTATCTCCTCTGCGACCACGCACGCCGACTTCCCCGGGCTAAACTACCACCTCTCTCACCGCAGTACCACAAGCAGACGGCCATAAGTGCACGTCCTCACAGGGGACATAAAATAGAGGAAACCCACCTCGGTAAAAAGACACCTAAAAAAAAACACAGATATGGGAAAAGAAGAGTTTCCAAACTGCCTAAAACTTAAATGGAGTTGCATTTCTTTAGACTGTTAGGAGAAAGTGCATATACCTGCACGAAAAAAGTGTAGCAGCTGCTGTGACGTACAACTTACATGCATTTACACGCTACAGTACGTGGTAATAAGTACTTAATAGCTTGCACATGGTCTATTTGTAGGCGGCAGTTTGCATTTGAGCTTGGATAGAAACCCCCTCCCCCTACTGTGCCAAGGGATGGAATAGCATGCAAGTAAAACACTGTTTATGCGTAACCAAATGTGCCCGCGTTGGCCTGTAGTTCAGTCTTATCAGATTCTTTTCTAAACTTTTTTTTGTCTCATTAAAACAAATAAAACAACCAACAACAATCTAACACTACGGACTAATTCTCAGTGAAGAGCACAGCTTCACTGGGAAGTCCGAAACCTTCTGCAGAACTGGTGGAATACCAGTCGGTTTCCATTTATAAACATGTGATTGTATGAAGAGATAGTATCACAGAAAAGTCAGCCAGCAGGAATGAGCTGGATTGAAAGCAGCCAGAGCTGCCACGTCAGACGCATGCTGAAGCTTCTTGGCTGTCAGGACTGAAAGACACACACTGAGAGAGAAACACACACATACAACTGAAGTATGGCCTCCGCCTACCAACACAAAGAAGGGTTTGCCTTCGCAGTCGGAGTCATCAGACACTCATCTTCGGCATTGCCATCGCCGCTGTCTCTATGTGAGTCAACATACAGCTGATACATCAACAACACACACCCTGAGAATAAAACCAGCAAACCTTCAGTCCACTCAGCTGCCGGACCAGGTCTGTGTGAGGTCTGATCCGGCTGTTTCCATGTCTTTAAAACATCCAAATCTAATCACGATGTGCCTCGAAATGCCTCCAAACACGGGCCGAACTGAAGAGCAGTGCAAGGAAGATAATCAAACAATCAATCACAGAAGCGAACAACCCATCCACTGGATCGGCTAGCTTTCTTAGAGAAACTACCCAACACAATAACACTATTGTTTCTGCATCTTTTCAAAAGCTTTTCGCTGAATCTTTGGTGAAGGGGGGGAAAAGGGGGATGCCGTTTTTCAATCTGAAGCAGAAATGTGATTCTCCAGATAACACTTGGCACTATTTGATGAATTTAATTACAGCAATATGCTTATGATGCATTAGCATTCCTTCACATCACCAAAGAAATCCATTACCAAACAATTTAGTCAGTAGAGGGACAGAAAAGGAGCAGAAAGAGATCCAGAAGATGGGGAGCCAGGTAAAAGGATTAGCATTGAGAAGCGATAAGTTCCCTGATGAACAGCATTCCTGTGGAAAAGAAGAAAAAAAAGCCTTGTGAATGGTGAAACTGTTTTCGATAGCCTGTAACGTCCTCAAGAGAGACAGACAGGGAGTTAGTAAAGTGGCTTTTAAGCTCACCAAATCCAACATATCCCAGATAAGACTGTGGCTCCTCCAGAGGGAACCAAAGAGAGGAGTAGTGAGGAGGGGGCTGGAAAGAATGAGGTAAAACAGAGAGAGGGAAGGCTGAGGTAGCAGATGTAAGGAGAGCAGGAAAATGGGGGAGGTAAGGGATGAAACAGAGATAAGCAAATACAAAAAAAACGTACAAAAGGAGGTTTTAGTAGAGGAAGAAAGACGGGAGCACACGTGTGTTTTTATGTTGCTCAGTGTTGTGCAGCTGAAGCCGGGCGGCTCAGCGTCCTTCTGCAGCAGGATTTTATCACCTGCATGAAAGACGGATTGAATACACACAGGCCAACATCATCAATCTCTGCTCTGATGAGTTATGAGGAGGACCTGTGCCGGCCCGTTATGAGCGCTCGAGTGTTTGGAATTTATCAAAGAAACAAAAACACGATGCATGTGCACACATGAGAAAGAGACAGTAAAGTATGTCTCTGTAAACTTTCTGATCAGGTATGCATGCATAAGACAGGTGCAGCAGCTCAACAAACTGCTCTTTTTTTCTTTTTTTACAGGCTTTTAACCCTAAAGAAACGTTCTCACTTCTCATTTCCAGACTCCAAAGACACACGGTTAAACAGTATTAATTCCTCTGCTGGGAAAAGGGACAGCCTCTTCCCGGAGCAATCCATAACATCTGAAAATAAAAATAAATACGGAGAGCGGGCGTGCTCCTAACCCCAAAGCAAGGAGGGGGAAAAAAAAACCTTCATGGCATGTGTTTTCTCTGTTTCTCTGCATCTGGGATGGCAGGATTACTCTCAGTTTGCTTTAGACCACTACTTTCTTTATCATTTCCAGTTTACCTGCCTCTCTTCTCTCTTTTTTAATCAAACCTTCCTTCTTTCACTGTATTCTTTATCTTTTCCCTCGCTTTTTTCTCCCCGTCTCCTCCCTGCTGGATGCCCCTGTGCCAGTTAACACACCACAAGCCAGAGGGAGGACCGCAAGAATGCTTAAATCAGCATAATTAGGCCTGTGTGTACTTTAAACACACACGTTTTCCCCCAAGCCTGGACCCCTGCCACCCGTACACCGCTGTGTGCGCAGCCACGGCCTGTCTCTTTGAGTCAATAAACACAAACATATCAGCAGTCAGTCTCACAAACATTTACACAGTATTTCTGCAAATGCATATGCAGCGCGTGAGGTGAAAAATTATGCCGTATCCTTCTAGCACCCAACTTTCTCCCACCAGGAGAAGCCACGTCCCTCATGCAGCTGTCATCCCCGAGGCCCAAACCACCACGGCAGCCACACTAACGCCGTTTGACCTTTTTTACTTCAGGGGGGGGGAGCTAAGGAAATTATTTTAATATGATGAGGGGGGGGGGTGCATTAAAAATGTGCATCTTTGTTGAAGGAATGTCAGCAGGAAAGCTGGTGAAAATGAAGTGGAATAACGCGGGGTCTTAACTGGGCTTGTGGTTTTTGTCCCACACACATCTGCATGTGTTTCAGTTTTTTAGTGGAGCATTAACAAACAACAGCCTCCAGGCGGTTCCACATTATCAGTAGTTATTACAGGCTATTGAACAGCGATCACCACCATAAAAAAAGAATCAGTCATTGCATGTGATATTCAGACAATTGTTTTTTTTTTATGCTAATAATCAGGATAGCATCTCCTCTTTTCTCCTGCATCAAACGTGTGTGTAAGCTAACCATCATAACAGATGACACACTAGCATGCACAGCTAGCAGGAAAAAGTGAAAGTCAGTAACTGTGACCCCCTCTCACAGGCATCCAATAAAAACATTATTGTATCTGCTCCGGGTGTTCCAACACTCCTAAGCTTCAGGTGCAGCGTGAGGCCGGCGCTCGCACACAAACACGTCGCCAAACATGCCACCAAGCTCACTGAAACACATCCGCTAGTAAGAGGAAGAGTGCCAAACATGAAAGGCCTGACAGCCTTTAATTTATTCTAAAATCTAATTTCCTGTCTTAAGATGTGCATGGGGCTCAAGTAACTCCAGCCGAGGCTAATGATACAGTTGCCATTCAGGCTTTGTTGGTACAGTGGCGTTGCCATGGAGTTTAGGCGACTTTGATTTGATTTCCATTTCTAAGATCACCCGCCTGAAAACACATGCGTTTTTATATTGCCTCATCCTGCTCCTCTTGTGGCATAAAGCACCGGAAAGTGACCAGAACGCCATGCTCGGCCTACTTAAAGAAAATATTTAGTCAGCGGCGTTTGATCGAACTGGTAGCGATGCTGCATTTGTGAGGGCGGCCGCTGAAAAGCAGGCCACAAAGAAGCCACTCTACGTGTCTCCCCGTCTGTGTCTCTGTCAAACACACGCAGAGGCATGAACACACTCATTTCTCTGTTTGTGTGCTCACACAGCTGTGGCTCTTGCGCCGGGTTCAAACAAGGTAAAGATATGGTATATTACGCAATGGCTTATAGATTTTTCCACCCCTGGCGAGCAGCCAGCACGCTCAGCTAAACGGGGGGGTAGGGTAGGGATTCAGAGAGAAGCACACTTTGTTCCACAATGTCTGACTCACTAACTGGGTTCACTGGCTGCTAATGGGACCGCAGATGACCAGTGGTTACACTTTGGTCACAGGGCGGGCGTGTGTGTTACTGTTCAATACTTGGAATGAAAAATTGTCGGTGCATAGTGGTTGGAAGATTGTTTGTGCGTTTGTGTCAAGCATCAGACGTATTTACTGAGCCCGATGGGTTTTTCAGCTATCATTCCTGTGGGTGACACTCTGGTTCTCACACACAAACACACTGCTGACGAAAATAAATGACCTTAGGCGGTCATTCAACACAGTAGGGTGGCCACAGTAGCTTCCTAATGTATTTCCATCAACTGCCATTTAAAGGTACAGTATTTATACGGGCATCTGTAAAGAATGTAGCTGCCAATCAGTGTTAATTCATTTTAGTTTGGATTACAGTTCTGTGTTTGATCGATGAGGATTTTACCAAAGCAACTCACAGACACTGTCTATGCTTTTATGCATGTCTAAAAGTCCAACATATAGGTTACTTCCCATGTGTCCATGACAAAAGATGGAGCGATCCATTCTGTTTGCAGGATTCCAAGAGACAGGGCAGCGAGTTAGCTAGTCCTGACTGACATTAAACTGATCTTATGGCATCTTTGTGCAAGTCAGCAACACCCAGGATAGACAGGCTGCTTCTCAAAAGTTTGGACAAAATGTTACAGCTTATTATTATTAATGAAGAAAAGTGCTCCGCTCATATCTTTTTCCATTTTAGGACCTGGTGAAGGGATCTCAGCTGGCCTAGGAACGCCTCAGGATCCCCAATGATTAGCTGGGAAATGTAGGAGGGGAGAGGAAAGTTAGGCTGCTGGCCCACAACCGAACCCCAGATAAGCAGAGGATGGATGGATGGATGGATGGATGGATGGATGGATGGATGGATGGATGGATGGATGGATGGATGGATGGATGGA
>JBAMHV010000004.1:3723816-3737123 GCA_037177535.1 Pseudomugil gertrudae | reverse complement strand
CAAGGCACTAAACCCGCAGTTGCTCCTGGTGGCCAGGCTAGCACCTGTCCTAGCAGCTCTGACATCATCAGTGTGTGTGTGTGTGTGTGTGTGTGTGTGTGTTGCTAGGTAAGTGTTAAAGAAAGTGAAGCTTTTTGAGGTGTAGTGTTCCCTTCTTAGAACCAAACCACACCCCAAACCCAAACGCTTTTGTGAGCTCCCTCCTTCTCTCCCCGTCCTTCTTTTTCCTTCTTCTCTGTTTTTAAACAATCCTTCGCTTCTCAATCTCCATCACACACACACACACACACACACACACACACACATCCTCGGTTCATTCCGACCGGCATTAGGTGTCCATCTCAGTATTCGACACAGGTGCCTGGCTGTAACAAACCATGGCCGCCAGAGGAGCAAAACCCTGATTCTCTGCTTTTCTCTCCGAACAGTGAGTCCTGCTGCATCTTCACCCTCACGCGCAGGGTATCTACTGGTTCCTGAGACTACATTTCCCATTTAAGAGCACATGAGAAAAACATATGGCGTGTCTGAAGTTAGCATGTTTTGGTCTCCCATTGACATGTGGCATTACCCCTATACTTGCTATTTTGCCTGTGGCCAGGCCATTAAATATTGAAAGTGATGTAGCATACTGATACTGCCATTAGCATGCTAAATGTGTGAGACAGGTGGTTGAGGCTGCCTTTCAAAAGCCAGGAAATATGTGAGTGGAAAATGTGTGCAACTGTGCCATTTACTTTGCTGTACAGTGTAAATATTGTTTGAGTAAGCTGTTTATACGTGCTCTGGGAAGGAGCACGCCAGTCAAAAAAAATTCATACAGCCATATGCAGTCAGAAAGAGATGACTGACTGGCCGCCGCGACTTACAAACATATCATGTGGATCCCAGAGACTCTGTGGATCTGTCTTCAATCTGAGTGTGTGCAGAGCAATGTGCTATGCCTGCTGCTTTTTATGTGTTTAATGTGTTTAATAGCTGGTCGTACGTTACACTCAGACTGGTTTGGATTACTGCGCTCCTGCCATGTTTGAATTCACAGAGAAAAGAGGGGGGTGGAAGGAAAAGAAGTAAGGATTTATCTGCGCGAGTCTGATGTCATCGCAGCTTAATGCGAGTGAAAAACTGCTGCACACAGGGTTCTCCAGCCTGGAAACGCCACCTGAATCACATGGTTCATGCACTGCAAAGAGCCCTAGCCTCATCTACATTAATACACCATGCATGGCTTAAACGTTGCACACATAAATGAGCAAACTAACAAACTAAAAACCCAAAAGAGGGATTAAAAGTCAGGAAAAAGAGGATTACACTGTAATGTGATCACAATGCTGGTTTCCTCCCAGAATCAGGTCATTTCTGATTGACCTTTGTGCTGTTCAGGAAGTAAAACTTGGGACATCACAGGGTGGATATGTGGCGAGATCATAGAGAGTGTGTTTGTGTGTATATACCCTGTATGTATCGGACACGAGGAAACACTCGGGCATCCCTGGGCCTCTTGTAGGATCGTCGTTGACCAGGTAGGTGTCAGTAGCCTGAAAAACAGAAAGACACATTAAAATCTAAGCAGCTCAGAAGCCCAATTTATCCCTTTTACTTACAAATGTAACATTTCAGCCCACTTTGTGATTAATGCTATGTATTTAGACATGTTTAGGATCAACAAAATCTGATTTATACTGAAGGAAATAATGGAATTTAAGGAAAAAGATGATACCAGATTGAAACAATTGATTCAGATTTCAGACTGAAAGGAGTATTCTTGATTAAAACAACAATAAAATGTGTTTTTTTATCTAATTATAATGATAAATGTTGTTTTTTCTTTTCAAAAGATCCACAGAAACATAAACTCAGTCCACGTAGCCATGTGCATGCATGTATATGTGTGTAGGTGTGCATTCATGGAGCTTCATTTGTATTCTGAGTCAAGCAGGCAGGCGGGCGGGCAGGGTTCTGGCAAGGCCCGGAGCTGTGAAATAGGCTCTCCTTGCAGTTCTGCTGTTGATTGGATCAACCTATCCCACTCTGCTTAGCCAAAGGGAGCCCAAATCCCACAGCCGCTCTGTGAAATCCTATTTTATTTCACAACTTTAACGGATAAAAAAAAAGCATGCACACGTGCTTGTGCCAGCCCAAGACCCCTCGCCACATCCATTACCGAGCAGGAGCCCGAGAGAAGACGGTGCGTCTCAGAGGGGCACGCATGTACAGTCTCACTTCAAAATATAATCACCCGTATACATTTTTTTCCACTCTCATGTCACACACACACACACACACCAATGCACACGTGCATGCCACTTATGCAGACACACAGACACAAACCCCATAATAAGAGCCAGACGTTGGCAGACCACACAGCCCTGAGTTGTGGTGAAAACAAAGGCTATTCATATCCTTCGCAATGAGCGGTCTGTACCCCCCCCCCCCATCTTACCCCTTAGCTTTTTATTACAGATAATCTGCACTTGCAAACCTTCTATTTTTCTGCAATTGTGCGATTTCCAATCATCTTTATTAGTCCATAAACATGTTTTTTCTCTTTTTCTTCACCTTCTTTTATTGCTGAGGCACTCAGCTCCGTGAGGGGGCAACACAGCCCCTATTGTTGAGGCTCGAGATGATGCTGAAGCCAGGAACAGCATGAGAGAGGCCTGCTGATAAGGCTGCAAAGCATTATGGGAATTGAGGTAGCAGAGTTCCTCAGACTTACATGTTCATGCAAATGCACTGGCACACACACACACACACACACAGAAGACAAAATGCAAGCACCCGGAAGTCTGCCAGGCCACATGTGTTTGTTAATGAAACGATGTATCTGATTGGCTGGCGAGCAGAATAATGGCTCTGATCCACGGCACCTGTGCAGGGGTCTGCACCAAACCTGAGCCTGCAAAAAGACCACAATGCATCAGGTGTGCTGGAGCCTCTGTGATTGGCTGTCCCCAGCCAGAAACAGGGTCAGACATATAGCAGCCTCTTTCCTGATTGGCTGAACCGAACCCAAAAAGCTGTGGGTGGGATGGAGGCTGTTTCCACTGGCCTGCCACTGCCTCATTCTGCCTACTGAATGGGTGTCTGGGTGGATGGCATGGAGACAACTGCGCGTGTTGGAGGAAACAAACGGACAATTTGAGGAAATCTTTGCACGCGCGGCTCCCCGTGTCCTCACAAATTCCCCGGCACGGCCCATTCTTTAACCTGAGTGCACGATATAAACAATACAAAGCTCTGACAATAGATAATTTGCTCTCATTTTATATTAACCAACCAACAAAGAGGAATTTAAATGCCCTCTTTATGCTTTCAGCCAAAGAAACAGGTGCTGATGAACCTCAATCCTATTGTGCAACAGTGAATAACATGAAGCTAATGAATAGGCTAAGCTCTGTACCTGCCACTGGGGAGGCCAGAACATACTGACTCCCTTTGTAGTAAAAACTCCAGGCCCCCAAACACTCTCTCCTGCAGCAGTGTATGAATTATATATTGTACTATATATATAGAGCATATGCCCGGCCCATATGGCCAGCCCAGAGCGAAAAAATCTCAAAGCCCTCCTTAATTAACATTTTAGAGGGAAGATTCGGAGGCGGGAGATTGAGTCAGTGACCTATTTGGAGTCCATCATCGCCCAATGAAAATGTGTTAATTGAGACAGATTTTCCTACTTCAGTGGATTTTTTTTTAATCTAAGCCATCTGATCTAAGGTAGCATATAGGATCTGTTTAAAAAATGCCTCTCCTGCTTCTTCTGACAAAAGAAGACCCATTTCTTTCACATCCTACCCCTCTGTCTCACTCAGTCCTTCTTGGCCCACTCTCTATCTGCCTCTCTGGGTTTACGTTTTGACGACCATATGGCCAAACTCTTTGGAGGTGAGCTCTCCGAAACCTGCTCGCGCGCTTGCATCTCCACAGATCTTTGTGTATGAAAAGCCCTGATGGTGGAATTTGTTCTCAGATGGCTCCATTTTAAAGCCCCCCTGAATGGCAGCATATCAATGAACATCCCTGCACTGTCTTCCCACATTAACCACTACACACTCATTTACAAGCTGCTCGTGCACCTTGATTCAAGACATCTTCATGGAAGATGCTGGACGATCACCTGCTGACCATCAACCCGACTGTGGCCTAAATTTTCAGCATCGTGGCTCCAAACACTGCCAAGTTGAAGGCACGGGCTGAAAATGGAGGGAGGATGGTGGCGGTGGGGTGCAGAGAGAGATGGTCCAGCCAACCTGCATGAGATGGCAACCACTTCAAAGATGCCAGGCCGTACCGGCGATCTGTTCCACGGTGTGTGAGGAGTGTATGAAAGGCAGAAATGGCCGCCGTGTGAGTCCCTGCCAAAGCTACCTCAGGGAGAAATGTTGGAAAAATACAGTTTTTCACACAGTTATCTCAAGGGGAGGTGTGTGTGTGTGTGTGTGTGTGTGGTTAAGGAATGGCTGTATTATTAGGAATATATGGATGGCTGAGCTAATTATTTCTCTCCACTTGTTGGTCCTGGAGGTTTTTAAGCTGGACCAGGACGCAGAGCTGAAGGCTGCTTTGGCTCAATGGTGCAGTTGTGTTTTTACGCAGTAGTAAACAGTGGGAATGTGGGTCGTGCATGAAGGTGCACGGTGTGAAGGGCCAGGCCTCGCTGCAGGAGACATAAAAACTTTTCACATGATTAAAGCACGTTGTCAGAGCTGCTCACATTTTATGCAAAAAACCAAAACAACTGTATCCTCTCACCGAAACTGTTACAGTGAAACAAGTTTCAACAGCACACACATGGTGGCACGCCCCAAGATTCCCTTCTCCTGGCACCTTGCCTGTCAACTTCTGATCCTGCTAGACAGGACTGTGCCCGTATTAATCCCACATCTATTGCACCTTCCACGGCTGCACTGTTTCACTGCCACGCCACAACCAAAAGCCTCCTTTCTTGCATTATAACCAAACACCTCTTCTCTTTCCTACATGGATCCTTAGTCAAGCTGTTTTCCTAAATGGCCAAACCACACTCACAGTTAAGGTCTCGCCACACTGGCTAAGTGTATTTAACAATGAGGTTTGAGCTGGTACAATCAGCCCTTTGTGTCACACAGCAACTGATCCATGAAGAGATTTTCTTGTGGTTATGGTCCTAATACAGCAGAGTTTACCACAAAGACCAGGAAGCATTGAGTTACATTACAGCACACACACACACACACACACACACACACACACACACACACACACACACTGTATGACTCAACGAGGCAGTGTGCTGAAATCATTTCAGGTGTCTCACACTCCTCCAACTCAACTAAAATGATTCCTTGAAATTATATTCAGTAACACAGCTTAATTCAGGATAATCTATCCAAATTGGCACCAATTACTTCCTTTACTGGTTCTTTTGATTGACAGGCTGATAGGTAGGCTGGTTTTCTCTGCAGCAACCGCAGAGCAAGAGAGTGTGAAATTATATCCAAACAAAAGTGAGGATCATAATATGACACACGTGAAGTGATCTTTACATTGGATGGCTGACATAAGAGTAGACATCTTAGAGCTGTGCAGGTTGTGCAACAGTCAGAATGATGTGACTCAGATGGGCTTTATGTGGACAAACATGATGCACTATGACCTCACTGCTCAATCTGCGCAATATTTACACATTTCTGTGCAATATTTGTCTATTGTTTATGCTGTTGCAGTGTTGTTTTAATGTGTGTGTGTGTTTTGCATTGTATTTAAAATATCACACAATCTGAAAAATCAAAGTTATCAAATCATTTTGTTTCCATACCGTGATTCATACATATTTTTTTTTTTACTTTGCAAGGTAAGAATCTGAGAATATTTGATCAAATTCTTTGACAAACTCCCAAATTTTCACATTTTTGGTAAAAATATTAAACATAGAAGAATCCCGGTAACACATATTTCTCTCCCCCAAGCTCACAATAACGTATAATATCACCAGTTCCAACAGAGCAGCTTTATTTTACAAAACACAGCAAATAAATTCCAATTCTGGCTTTATTTGCAGGAATCTCTTGAGCTGGTTTTGCTGCAAAAAAGCATCGAATTAACGTGAGATCCTGCAGGCAGCTGAATCCACAAAGACACAATCACCAGCTGCACATGAAATAAATAAATAAAACCACTCCGTTTTTTAAGAAGATTGCCTATTGATCACAAACAAGCAGATTTATTTCTGCAAATCTGCAGGACTGAGAAATAATTCCCTCCCGATCATCCGATTTTCGGATCAATATTAAACGCGGGGATGCTCTAAATCCTCCTCCAGGAGTGATCTGCTCTTATAGCGGCACAAAGACGGTCTGTGCATCATTGCACCCCCCCCGCCCTCCCTCCTGTAAAGTGTCATCAGCTACGCAAATGAAGTGCCCATTGATGAAAAGAGCAGCAGGAAAAGAGACGCAGCGCGCGCGCGCGCAAGGTGGAGGACGGCGCACAGAACATGTGAAATATATCCCCAACGCTGTCTGCGCCAGCTTCCCAGAGCCTTTTATTCCGTCCCAGAGCCACCGGGACCGGTTTCATGTGAAAGAAACGCTACTGCGCATGTTCAGGAATAAAAAGGAGACTTGTTGGAAATTCACATTTTCACTTCACATGCAAATATGTTGACAACCATCATATACATACAACCAAATTCAGTGTCTGACACACACACAGGTGTGTTTCAGTGGCCTCACACACAATCTGTCTCTTAACAAAGTTCTGATCTGTCGCGATGAAATCCAAGAGCCCTAAAAATAAAGAGCAGCTCTGAGGATGATTCAGAATGAGACAAAAGCCGTGGTTTGTTTATTTTCACTGCAGCACCCTATAGACCCAACAGAAAGGAACTATTGAGTTACACAGCACGTACCATTATAGCGCGGGGAGATCTGCCAACTCTCTCAATGCCCCATTTTCCTTTAAAAGTTCAGCTTCCAAAAAAGTAAGTGAGAGAGAGAGAGAGCTCAGGGAGGAAGACTTGGTCTCTTCGCTGTTGCCGGAAGCACAGAAAAAAAGAGGGGACCTTTAAACAAGTCGGCCTAAGGCCCAGATAGAAGAAAAAAAGCAGTCTCTTTCAAAAGCGGGTCCACTCTACAAGAGATGGGAGGAAACGAGGCCGGCAGCTCTGAGTGCCTCCGTCTACCGCTGTTTGGTGTCAGATGTACCCATGTCTGAGCAGGAGAAGTCCCGAGGTGCGTCCTTCAGCGGCCAAACTTGTCCAGCAGACTGGAAGGCGCGAGGAAGTCCTCAAAACAATATTTATAACCCGCTAAAAAAAAATGAAGGGACGGACGTGATGAAGCAAAGTAAGTTCACTTGTTTTTCTTTCCTTTATTTGTATCTGCAGCCCTGCAGCAGAGCTTCTGCGTCCCAAACGCCTCCAAAAAGCAGCAGTCACCCACGCTGCGCGCCCGATCTGTTTTACCCTCCTATCTCTTCCTCTCTCTCTTCCTCTCTCTCTTTCTCTCCCTCCCTCTCTCCCTCTCTCTCTCTCTCTCTCTCTCTTGGTCGAAACGCACACGAACACACACGCGGAGTTACACACAAAACGTGGGGGACACCCCGTGGTCCCTCACCGCCTCCTCCTCAAAGCTGACGAGATGAAAGCGCAGCTTGCGTTGCGCTTCTTCAAATCGCCGCAGCCCCGGCGGCAGCTGAATGCCTGCACAGCGACGCGTCCTCGGTCCCGGGCTCCCGTCGCGCTGCGGCGCGTAAAATGGAAGCTCTCCCGTGCCCTCCAGCAGCGGCGGATCAAGCCTGCACGCTGTTCCCTCCCCCAAATAAATATATCATCCAGTAAATAACTCACCTCAGAGCGTGTGCGCAAACAGTGTGATAGGCAGGGGCAGTGTCTCCGCGTCGAGCTGGTAAATTATTGGGTGAATTATTAATAAAGCGAGCGGTGCGCAGTCTGTCTGCCAGGGTAGCAGCTGGGGCTTTAGGAGCATTAGGAAGACCGAGGGGCTAAATCACGGACTGTGGGGATTATAGGCTGCACCGGCTCCTACCAATGCGCGTGGAGGGTTGAGGGTGGCACTGCAGGGCACGGAGGTTGCGCGAGCTGAGTTCCGCTTTCTGTTATGTCGCTATGCTTCAGCCAAGAGACAATAAAATAAGAAAAAAAGCTCAATATGTGGCAGGAGAAACGTTCCCACGCGGAATAAGAGAGATTTTATTTAATTTAATTAAAATGTTTATTTTATTTTTTATAATTTCCTAATTGGAGCCCAGTGTTCTGACAGGTATCCTATAATGATCAGGGTGTTCCGGGATGTTTGCCTGACAGGGTCTGTTATCACTGAGTGCAGAAATGTGCAGCTATACGGTTTAGTTCAGGGAAAATGATCCATAACGTACATAAAAGCAAGACGTTTCAGTAAATAAAGAGAAATAAACAAAGTTTTCTGCTTCTCCTGAGAAGCGTGGAGCGCTTTGGGTCAGCAGGACGCACGCGCCCCCTCCCCAAAGGGCGCAGAAAGACTTATGACAGGTTAAAGATCTCATAAAACCTGTTCTGGTTTGGAGTCTGAGCTGCTCTGCACGTGCCCTTCATGGCTTCAGCTGCGCGGGACAATCCCACGCGCATGGGCTCGTGAACCAACCGGTTCCGCGTTGGAGTGAATGAATGTTGCACCTGATCCAGGCTGTTCGCCGTCTCTTAGCAGAACCTCGCGCTCCACACAACACTGCATTCCTGCAACATGACGGCTTATCAATAATTAAAAGGCTGACCTCCCCACACATTTGGTCCCATTAATTAGTCATCTGTAACTGAATTTGTTTTTTCTTTCAACACAGTTTTCATTATTTACATTAACGCAAAAAATGCGTCTGATGGGAAGGCATGTGTGTGTGTGTGTGTGCGTGTGTGTGTGTGTGTGTGTGTGTGGTTAATTTTAAAGTTGGATTTTGCATGATTTATGTGACCCAATTATTAAAAAAAATATATAATTATTATTATTTCATTATTAGTTTTTAATATAATAAAAATAGTAATATTATTATTGTTAGTATATTATTTTTATAATAAAATAATAATAATGATTATAGTACCCTTTTCAAACGTGAGAATTAAATAGTAGAAATAATAATAGATTAAGTAGAAATAATCTAATGAGGGCTTACACTTGCACTATTTATCTTTATTTATTTTAGTACATAGATAAGATGTTTTTATACATGAAAGAGATCAAATACAATAAAACATAACTGTACACATAAAAGGAACTTTTTTCCTTAATTCCTTAATGAATTATTTCCATCACTTGTTTTTGCTAACAGGTATTTTATCTGTTTGTCTTTGATGCTTCATGCAGAAACAACGAACAAGTATATTAACATTACATAAAAATACTTTTTTATTATGTATATGTATAAAATTGACTCATTTAAAATATTTAACAATTATTTAATAATAATAATTATATGATGGTTAAGGCAAGTTTTAGACATTTATTACCTGTTGGAAAGGATTAAGATTAGAGTAAAAATAAAATTATTTTTATATAATAACAATAAAACAATAATTATTTTTTACTATATATTAATATAATATTAATAACAAAATAATAATGTATTTTTATTATTATTAATAATAATAATAATAATAATAATAATAATAATACAATTTTGTTGCTGCCTTAAGTAAATACTATTTGTTACATTTTATTGTAAAACCTTTATTTTTAAATTAAAGTTGATCATTTTTGTGACTTTATCTTTTCTCTTATTTTCTCCTGCAGGTGTCCGAAGCGCGCGCGTGCACGCACGCCCGAATGCCCATTTTATAAACCTAAACTCGGAAATAATCTTCCAACTTTAAAAAAAACCCTTTTACACATCACGCGCACTGGGACCGCACGCGGACCAAACTGTAGCTGAAGAGGCCTGAAGATGTTCTGCAGAGTCATTTGTTTCCACAGAAGAAGAAAAAGCCTGTAAGGTGTAGCAAGTTGTTTTTTTTTATCAAACGAAAACAAGACAAACATCCTGTTGTTTATATTTGCTCAGTCAGGAGGATGATGAAGGTAAAAATGCTTCACATCAGCAGCTACAAAACATCCATTTTTTATTCTGAACCTTTTCTGTAAGAGTTAAGAAGCAGAGCTGTGATTCTGGGACACTGAAGCTGGAATAAAAGCTTCTTCTCGGTATGGAACAAACCTTCCAGCTAAAAACATGAAGCCTATATGAGTAATTACTGTTCTGGATTAAAATGCGCAAACGGAATCTTTAATGCAACATGGAGGAAACTTGTGTTTGTCTATTAATGTGGCTTAAATAATGCTTGAACTCCCTCCTCCTGATGCTGATGCACCATATGTTTAGAGCGCGCGCTTGACCTCGTTTCAACCATGTTTTTTTCTCCCAATGCAGCCGGTGGAAATCAGGGCTCTTGTTCAGAAAATAGACTTTTAAAACATTAAGAATCAGCTGATTTTAGCGCATAATTAGACAGGAGAAAAACGGTATCATGGGTCCTAACAGAAAGAAGAATTACTCATGCACTTTTTGAGTTTCCTTAAAAGAAAACATGGGAAAAAATGTCTTCAATTTATCCAAAAAGTCCCTAAATGAACTGCAGGAGCGTTTTTTTTGTTGGCACGCAGCGATCCTCATCACGCAAAGCAACTTGTAAGCGTCAATTAGGCTGCGCATGGGGGTTAATGAAAGCCCTGAGCGGTGCGCCTCACCGCAGCCCCCTAAAAGCAGCATTTACTGCAGACCACAATGGCTCTGATAGCACGCTGCTTTATGTGGCCAAACCTTCCCAAACCTCACAGAGGAAAAGGAAGCCTAATGCATGTCGTGCTGAATCAGGGCAAGTTTATTTTCCTGCTCCGAAATCTCCAGCTTAGATCCCACTTCACAACTGCGGGATTTGCGCACATGTTGCGCGTGATAATTAAAGGGAGTTCAGAGTTAGTGAGTATGGCTTAGCAGTCATGGATTGGGCTGCAAATGTCAATGTTTATCATGTTAAATTCAGTCAACAGGTGCGCGTTTTATTCAGAATAATAATTACTGGTGTCTGTAAATGGAATCAAACAATATTCCTCATTTTATTTACATGGTTACATAGAAAGTCTGAATTTTTGGGGGGCTCATTAGACATCTGTCGGCTCGTTTTCTGGCTCATAGACTAAAATCTCATGTTTATCTGAGGAGATAATTCATCTAAAAAATTCACATGGGGGAGAAAAAGATGGGATGGTTGAAACTCAGAAGGAAAGAAGCCAAAAAATAAATAATAAAAAAAATAGAAGAAACAAAAATGCTAATGCTGAAAAATATAAAAAAGGACATTTTTATCAGCTTCAAAAAGCTAAAATCCTGCAGTTTTAGTAGCTTTTTGTAACCAATGAGGAAATTTAAAACACACAAATATATAAAGTAGAACAAAAAAAAGCACATTTATATTTTAGTTATTGTTTTATTGAAGTTTGCACAACTATAAAGTTAAACTGATGAGACAAATGCAAACCAAAGGCCTAAATAATGCTGCTGCTCTTGCTTTTGAACCTCTTCTGCCTGCAGTCACGTTCCAGTTAAACTCTACAGAATCTGCAGTGAAACCATACATCCCAGTGTGTGGAGTAACGATTTTCCTCCTCCCTGCGAGCTTCATGCCTCTCCTGTAGCTCAAAGAAACGGTCGGCAGGACCATCCACGCAAAAAGTGCAGAAGAAGACGAAAAAGAAGGGAGAGAAACAAGGGCCTTTTTGTCTGTGTGGCCGAGGTTTATCCCCACATGGCAGAGTGTTGTCTAGCATTACAAATCTCAGCTGCAGCCTGGATGGACATGGGAGGGCTCGGCTGGCCCTGCTCACACTGTTTGCATCCTTTACGCTCTGCCATGCAAATAAGCCCAAAGTGGAGGAGATGGAGGCTTGTTTTTAAAAAAAGAAGAGACATTAGGGAAGAATTAAGGATGGAAACATTGGAAATGAAGAAGGAAGTCGATTCAAGCGTTTGCTTTGGGGACAAAAAAAAGTTTGTGTATGTGTGTGTGTGTGTGTGTGTGTGTGTGTGTGTAGAGCAGAAAAAGAGGGTTGGAGGGGTGAGGAATGCCTGGTCCTGGCACAGGACAGAGGGGTGCAGGGTGGAGTATGTTAACAGGGCCTCTGCCAGCTGAGCACATTCAGACCCACACAGACTTTTTCACCTACACATTTTCTCCTAGAAAAGCTTTTTCTGCGATAATTTAGCTCTTATGATGGAGTTACAGCCCAAAAGCTGCTCATCAGCCTGAAATGCTACCCATACCGAGGTGCGGATCCCTTAAAAGGTGCAGAAATGACTGAGACACTTCCACACAAGGAGAAATTATCTGCCTTTATTTTGAAGGATGAGGTTGATGTGGTGGGCCTGAAGCACAAATCATACCTCATACTGGAAGATGTTTCTGCATGTGGGCGGCATGAGGAATGGCCGATGTGAGGCCAGCACCGGCCCACTGGTACCTCTCCGGAGGTGTTAATCATCCTTAATAAACCAGTTTTTATGCCAGAGGGGAAAGTGACTCATAAAGTTTTGACAATTTATGCCTGATTCACCTTTGGTGAATCACAAAGCCGACACACACACACACACACACACACACACACACACAGGTCAGGATACAGTAAACTCACCTGGATTCACCTGTCTGATACAGTGTTTGAGTTTTCATTAAAAAACAACCCAATAAGGAGTTAAATAGCTTCTATGGACATATAAGTTATACTAGACCCTTTTGGTGGTGGTGGAAGGGGGGAGGGGGTATTTGAGCAAAGCATGTTCAAACATACACACATTTCAAGTGATTAATTTTGACATGATTATTGAAGAAAGGAATTAAAAACAACAACATGACAAACCGGTTGCTGCGTTACCACACTGTGCCAACAGGTGTGTGTGTTTTTGTTGATTTACTGACAAGGAAATGAGGCCTGGTGTGAAATCTCTTTGCTTTGAATGCGAGCAATGCCAGGTGATACGGTGCAAAGGATGCTATCTGTGAGCTCATAATGCAACACGTTTCCACAGCGCATTCAGCGGGCCCTGAGGCGAGCGTTTTTAAAAACACACAGCTGGTATTTTGCAGGAATCCACACACGTGGTTGTCTTTGAATGCATCGTGCTTTGACCGACAATCTGGAGTAAAATAAACCTGCAGTTTATAAGGAAGTTAAATAGTGCAAAATCCACTTTTTTAGCCCTTAAATTCATGTTTTTGTGCACTTCTAAGTGTTTAGGAATGCAGAAAATGTACATTTATTCCCTCCTGATGCTGCACATATATC
>JBAMHV010000004.1:3709175-3723716 GCA_037177535.1 Pseudomugil gertrudae | reverse complement strand
ACCTCAGAACAGGGTTATAAGGTGTGTGTGGAGCGATACACACCTCAGAACAGGGTTATAAGGTGTGTGCGGAGCGAGAATAAGCAGGAATTCAGACCAAAGCATTGCGGTTCTGCTTTTTACAGACAATAAATTGATGATTTACATGTTAAAAGGATTTAAAAGCAGGATATGTCTGCTTTAAGGCCGCTGCTTTCTCTGTGCGATTGGGAGGCCAAACTGAGTAGCTGCAGAGCAGAAACCCGGTGAGTCAGAGAGAAGTTTTATAACAAGGGAACATTTTTACTATTTCACACAGATCACTTTCACTGCTTCATCAGGGAATAAATAAAGAAGTCATAACAGTGAATCATCCTCAGTGATGTTAAAACAGCTACAACAAATCACACATCAACTTCAGTCACAAAAACCAGGGGAAGAGGATGAGATGCAACAAGTAAGAAGTGAGTCATACAATATGATTTGTGTTTATGGTAATAATGCTCTGATCAGTGAGACAAAAAAAACCCCGTAACCTCAGGGGGACGTGACACAATGAACGTGAAAAACGTTTAACTTTCTCAAGACAGACCTCACCTTTCTGAGAATTCAGCAGGAATAAGAGCTCTGTGAGTGTGTGTGTGTGTGCTGAGTGTGACGGCTTATCTGTGGCGGACAGTGGGCTCAGAGCCGGTATCACCCCCACGCACACTCGCAGAGCCGAACAGATAAAGCAGAAGCACAGTTATGAATCCTACATTTGTATCAGTAAAAACATGGATTACTCAGAGAAACACACTTCATTTACACTCCATTCAAACTCTGCTTAAGTGGGAAGATTTGCTTTGCAGTTTGATCACGTTTAAAAATCTGAAAGTGTTTTTTTTTCTTTGCACATTAAACATATTCTATAAATAATGAAGTTAATAATGGCCAAATTGCAGCTCTGCTGCTGCACAGACGCATTATGTGGGTGCTCAGCTCTTCCTCCTGGTGTCCCACACAGCCAGTAAGCGCGAGCTGATGTGGGGTCAGCTGAACTTCAGCTTCCAGTCCATCCCCCCCCCTCGTATCTCCTCCCAGTCGGCCGGCCTCGGTAACGGGTGGATTTGTTCTGGGCCGGGCAGGTCAGTGTGAAACTTAGTTTAATGTTTGGGTGAAGAGGGAGGAGGAGGTTTGAATGGAAGCTGTGTGTGTGTGTGTGTGTGTGTGTGTGTGTGTGTGTGTGTGTGTGTGTGTGTGTGCTCCCCCAGGAGAAAAGAGGACTCCTAATCTGTTTTCCTGGCTCTTCTTTAAAGCGGGAGCAAGACACACTAGAGGCTCCCTCTGATCTGCTGCCCCATCCATCCCTCGCTTTCTCCCTCTGTCCTCCATCGCTCCGTTCCTCGACTCCATCATCTGTCTCTCGCTCCCTCTGCTTTTAGCCCCCGTTTTCTCGGCCCCCCGTCCCTATGCTCCCTCATCTGTTGTGTTGGCCCACTCTGGTCTTTGTATGGCAACAGCCCTCATCTCCAGATACTGCCTAAGAACTCTGATTCCACTTAATCACTCAGTTTTTTATTAGTTTTCCCTCGCAGGGTATTTTGTGTTCTGTATTGCGTTTATCTATTATGCTGTTTCAGATTTATTGCTTTAGGAGGCAGACTGTGTGGCACACTCCCCACCAATACGGTACACGATGCAGTGATCTCTCTACGTCTGCCCCTCTTTATGCCTGTTTGCTTTCATCCCTTCAAAATTAAATGAACAAATACAGAAGGAGGGGGGAGGATGGGAGCTTCCACGCTCACTCACAACTCTTCTTGTACTTAATTGTGGACTTTTTTCCTCTTTTTTGAAAACACTTTTCTCTTATTGGGCGTCTCTTTATGCAGGGAAGACCTCAGGGGGAAGAGTGTGTGGCATCAGTTTCCACAGCGCTTCTCTTCTCTCACATCCATCTGTCCTGGCATCGTTTATGCAGCTTTATTTCTCAAATTTCAATATATAAAAGAGCGTCACAGGTACGGCTGTCTCTCTGAGCACAGATGTCTATCTTAGGGGGATTTTTTGAAAGAATAGTTAGCAGAATATTTAAAGTGGATTAGTTGTGACTGAGCCACCTTCAAATCACGCAGGAATCAAATAAATACTGTTTATTGTTCTTTCCTTTTAGACAGAAAACAGCTGAGGTCATTTTGTTGCCATCGCTTTGCACCACTCCGAGTTTCTTCTACATAATTACGGAGCATGGCATGCATGCTCAAAATATTTTGCCCCAAAATGGCGGCACGTCATCGGGAGCCCTCCATTTTGTTCTGCCGCCGGATGGAGTCTGGATCCATTCACCTGACTCGTTGGAGCCGTGTTTGCATTTGAAAGTACCCTCTCCCCGTGCCCCGCTGTTACTATGCGGCCTCCGCCTGGTTATTGGACGCGACCGGTGCCGTTAACCCGTTGCTCCAATAGGACGGAGCCCCGGTGACCGTTTGCTCCCTCCCCTCTCCACTCTGGTTCCAAAAGGCTTCCTGTGACCAGAGGGGGAGAAACTTGGGCACCGGCCATCACCTCAACCAAATCCAGAACCAAATGAGGAGAGAGACTCACAAAAACAGCCAGATAGATGGAGAGAGAGGGGGAAACAATGAGCGAGCCATGGAAGCAAAAGCAAGAAACACTGAGACGTTTTAAAAGGTAAAATACAGGAAAAAAAAAAGAGAATAATTATTTATGACCTCATACTCTGATCCAAATGTATCACCCTCCCTCCCATCTCAACCAAACGCTCCCTCCTTCCCTCCTATTTCCTCTCCCCTCCATTGGGTGGCAACACTTGGTAGGGCACATGGTGAGACAGCTGTTGCAGGGCAACATGGGCATCTGTGGTGCTACGTAGAGGAGATGGTACAGAGGAGGGGGTTTAAAGGGGGGCCCAGACGGCATGAAGACATGAAGATAAAAACCCAGTTGCTGCGTTTGTGTTCTAAACTTTAAAGAACGATTATTGGATCTTTGGGGAAAGATGGAAAGAGACAAAAAAGGAGACAGAGCGGGACTGAAGACGGAAAACAGGGTTTGCTTTTTACCCTCCTCGTTCATGCCAAGCCGAGGATGAAAAATAGCACCTGTGTTCCAGTCCGTGACAGAGACCACATTTACATAAGAACACTAGGATGGACTGCTCCAAGACTGGAGCTAGCATCTTCAGCACCCAAACACACACACACACACACACCAAAACACAAACGACACCCTCCTCCCTCTGCACCGCTCTCTTCAGAGGGAATGGGCGTTTTCCCAGGGTTATTAACACATGCCAGGTGCCCTCCCCTCCCTTCACACACACACACATTTACCTCTCTCTCACCCACCCATCTCCCTGATTTCTCCCAGCACCTACCACACACCCTTGCCATTTTTCTCTTACCCCAAAGCGCCAGCGCAGCCCCACCTCACGGTGCCAAAGTGGGCAGCCTCTGCCTTGGCGTTGCTCGGGCCTTCTGGTGCCCCAGATAGCTGTGTATGTTTGTGCGAGTGTGTGCGTGTGTGTGTGTGAGTACTGGCCCAGCTCTTCACGGACACAGCCATCCCTTTAAACTGTGTCACGGCTCCAGATGCTGGGAGAGACTGGGATTAACACAGGCGTTTGTATGCACACATATACAGACAGACAGACACACAGCATCCTCCAGGCCTGTGGATCGCATCTTTCATCCCATTTGTTTCACATGTTCGGACTAAAATCAAAACATAGCTTCATTTCCTCGGCAAACCAACTCACTTTTGAAGTTTTTCCTTCCCCATCAGCTCCGAACTGCTAATAAAACGCTGGATCACACACACCGGTGTGTGAGACGGTAGCAGAGATCCTATAGCGAACCAGCGAATCCTGGCAGTGCTCGAAGACGATGAAACTGATGCCAACGCAGCACCTCAGAGAGTGGATTTGGATTAAGCAAACATAGAATAGGACCTTGGAGACCTGACATACACACACCCCTGTGTCCGTACACTGGTCCTTTAGCAGCATGCCACTACCCTGAAGGCATAAATGCACACACACACATAAAATATGTAGAGACAGAGGCGAATACCAACCAAGTGTCCACCTACTCTTTCTTTTGTGGCATGCCACTGCCCTTAGGGTATGCACATTTGCACACACACACACACATTTGCTCCAGGATGCACATTCCACTGGTGGTTCAGACGTCAGCTGAGAGCAGTTAAAAGCACAGAAGTGATGTGAGTGATGGTGAATTCAGAGTCAAAAGCAACAAACTACTAATTACAAGTACACACACACATGTGTGTCAAAATGTGCATTTAAGAAAAAAAAGGGGGGTGAATGAAGGAGTGAATGTTTTCTTCCAGGCCTCAGCGTCTCCCTCCATGCATCTTGCTGAGCTGTAGTTACGGTGCCAGTTATGGAGTGTTTGCCATAGTGGGGAGCTGTCTTGGCACCGTGCCCTAATTTAGGCGAATTAAAAAGCACTAGACAGGCCCCTTTGTGGCACCGTGCGCCTGCTTTAATCTCCCCACGCCTCAGCGGGCACCCACAGCACCAGGAGCTGGCACGGAGCCCGCGTGACCCCCAGGCAATATGGAAATCGCCACCGAAAACCCCTAACTAAGCGGCGAATGCTGCCCCGTTGCACAATGTACACAACACAGAGACATGCGCACAAGTGGAGCCATCACTCACACACACACACATAGTGCAAAAGGGCCAACTCCCAGTTCACAATGGTGCTTTTCACACAGCGCGCTCACTTACACATACTTACACATGATTAAAAACATGAGAAAGTACCTGCAGGCTGTTTGCGTGTGCAGAACTACATGGGTTCACATACTCACACACACTTTAGGTTGTTTGAAAAAGGCCACAGGGGCTTGAAAGGAAATACTGCTGCTGTTGTCCCCGCTGGCACACACACGTTCGCTTTCCCACACATCCAAACGTGCTTTCTTTGAAGTGCAGGTGAGGCTAATGCTTGTCATGAGGTCATCCATCAGGGCTAATGAAACTGGTAGACCCTGACACCGTCTCACCGGGCAGCACCGCTGGCGCCGCCAGCTAACTCCAGGAGAAATGGATTGATTCAATTACACAGCCGGGGCACATATGCACATGCACGTAAGCATACATAGACATCGGTGCAGGGACGTTAGGTGTGCACGTATTTGTATGCAGGTACGTGATCGTGTGGAAAATGGCAACCACACAGCCAGCAGCGCGTGACGCCAGCCAGACGAACAACCCTAAACAACCTTTTTGATCAACACCAAAGTGTTGCAGCGTCACAACAAGCTAAAGCGGGTTCAGCATCTCTGCTGCTAACTGCTAAGGCGCCATTCGAGATCCCGCTGACCCTCCTCGCTGCAGGTTCACAATGTTCCCTTCCCCTAAAAAACAAAGGGCCACTCTGGTCCTGGAACAGGATGCACTCCCAGTTTCCCCCAGTTCCTCTTTCCCTGCTTGCTCCTGCTCTCTGTCCATTTGTCTCCCCACTGGTTTCACTTAATAAGCTTCAAAGGTTTCTGGGCAACATGGTTTTCAAAAAAAAGTTACCATGGCATTTTTTTGGCTCACGCCATCTTCCCTCTTGCTGAGGATATGGGGTTGCCATGACATCACTTGGCACATTATAAAGCATACAATTGTGTATGTGTGTGTGTGTGTGTGTGTGCATGCGTGTGTTTGCGTGCACTTGATGGACAGCATGTGCCAACCTCGGCTAAATGCTCAGACACTGGTGGAAAACCGAGCAACAACGCTTCGAACGTAGTTCAACTTTTTTTTTTTCCTGCCAACTTACTGTTACAGGCCTCAACACACACACACACACACACACACATTTCTAATCTCCTCTTCTGTTTGGTGGATAATAGTAATATAAATATAAATCAGACAATAAAAAAAAAGCAAAAGTCAGTGTTGGAAGTTTGCGTCTCATCTCACTGTCTCGCTGCTAAAAACAGAACATGTGTTTGGCTTCCACATATTATTAATAAACTCAGCAACAGAAGATCTGGCTAAGAGTAACAGCATACATGCATTTCCTGTGAGTACATTCTGTGTTTGTTTTGGTTAAACTTACCCGTGAGAGTCTCCAATCCAAGTGCAAACTTTAAAATTGGCTCTGGATTTCCACGGATGGTTAATGTTTTCACGCTGGCATCTCTTTGTTTCTGCTAATGCTGGTGAGGGTGACTTTGAATGTGTGTTTGTGCCTTTAGTTTGTGCACTCTGATTAACAGTAAGCGCAAACGTAACTCGTCTTTTCGAACATAAGAGGATGGTGATTAATGCAAAGGTTAAAGGTGGTGATAAGTAATCGGTTACTTGATAAATAAAAGAAATTATTAATGCGTTTTCAAACCTCATTCATGAACATTGCAGTAAAATAATACACTGACTGGCACAAACAAAAGGTTTCAAAAGATATAAAACACAAAAAATGGGCATTTTAAAAGAGTTAATGCACAAAGGTTTAGTGAATTAAAGATGAGCGCCTTCAGAAAAGTACATTTTAAGCTTCCTGCCTCCTCTGAACATGGACAACGAGCTAGTCTGAAGGAAACTACTTTACTTTAATGTAAATGTTGGAGTTTTAACCTGCAAGTTGTTTTCTAAACTTCCCGGAAAGCCAGAGTCCACATAGAGGGGGACGTAGTCTGTCCTGAGGTACCAGTCTGAGCTCGAGTTTCATTGTTTTGGATCAGCTGGAAGATTTTTGGGCTTTTATTTGCAGCAGGAGATAAACACATGGAGCAGTTTCAGCACTATGAGGAAGGAGGCTCCTGGTTTGATCCACATTTACATCCACAGCTTTTTAATTTCACTCCTTTCTGCATCGATGATATGTGATGATGTGGCCTGCTTTGCACAGTTTGTGAGCCACTGTTGTTAGGAACGTTACACAGATACGAGCAGGCCCAGCATGTCGGCGTGCTCCGTTTAGGCTGATAAGAGATAACCTCCTGGTTTACACTTTGCTTCCTAAATCCTTTTCACTAAGTAATCGATGTGCGGGAGATAAAAACGAGAAACTTTTGGACAAATCTTGGTGATAATTTTAAACAAATGCCCTGAAACTGCTCTCTTACACTGCTCATGCTGTACATCTGTTCAGTCCTATGGAATCTTATCCCTCTAGTGGCCTCTAGTGGTTCACTGTGGATGTTACGGTGCTGATGATGAGGAAGAGGATAAATTTTATCAAGAGGCTTTCTGGATCTGTGATCCACGTATAGCTCTTATTTCATTTAAAATGTTCTAGCCTCTAAATAATACCAGAAAATCAGACGTTCAATAAGAATAAAACTAACAGAAAAAGAAAACTACATCAAAGTGGTAATTAAAATAGAAAATAGATGTTTTATTTTGCCCAATTATACTAAGAAGATTATTTATACCTTCAATATGTTCTTACATATGCATAAATAAGTTGTTTTTCTTTGGTTTTTGATTGTCGTTTATCATTTTATCACCCTAATTCTGCACAAACTGATGAAATTGAACGAGTCATGCAAATGAAAAGCTTTTAGGATTACAGGACAAACTGCAGCAGAGCCTGCTTTGGATTTAGTTTGCTGGACCTGAATTGTATAATTATCTAAAAATATAAAAGGTTGGTTTTATCTAATGTTCTCCCAAGTCTGCGTTCTGCTTAGCTGCAAATAGAAAAACAGCTGATTAAAGTTCTTCTTCTGCAACCACGTGTGCATACTAATGCTTTGCTTCACCCCAGTAATAAAAAAGGAAACACCCACGGAGTCCGGGTCATATAATTTGCCGTCAGAAAAGAGAGAAAGCAAAATCCTCCCTGGGAACCGGAGCATAAGTTTAATAGTTATTCTTATGAACCCGTAGGACTGCTGCGAGCCAGCTAAATAAAATGCTGCTTTCTGTTGATCTGTTTACGCTCGCCTGAGGAACTTTACCGCTGAAGGAGCCAAGGCTCCAGCATAAGAAAAAAAAAAGCTTTCTCTTTTTCAATCCCCCACATCCAAAGTGGACTTATTATGTTACTGATGGCAGATTTCCCAGTGTGGAATTAGGACTCTGAGCTCTGCTTTAACTGGTGGTGGTCACACACTGCTTTCTGCCCAGCCCAGGAATTAGGCCGTAATAGGGGGACAGATTCAGATTGCTACTGTTTCCTCTGCTGCTGGGGAAAGTCAAGTTTCCACCGCTCTCTTTGTGATTCTTGTTGCGTTTTCTGGATACTCTCTCTGCACTTTGACCTCTTTTCACTTATGACACAGCCTCTATTTATAAACTGACTTTATTCCTCCCGTCTGGTCCCACTGGCTAACCATAACCCTCCATCTTGCATGAGTTGGCGTGATGTACAGAGGTAATCAAATCCTGCTAAGAGGGGTTACTGCTAAGTATGGGAGAAAGTAAGAGGAAATCAGACTGTTAATGGGTTTGATAGCAACCGAAATAAAAAAAAATGGTGCAACTAGCCACATTAATAAAGGAAAACTATTATATGGCTCACAGATTCTAATGTCTGGCTTCATGAAATTCCCTTAGCTCTACCAGCTTCACACATAAGCACATATAGATGTGTACATTCTCATCACAGTGGTCTCATTGCTTCCCTCAGGCTCTCCTGACAGGTGTGGCTCCCACACACAGACACACAGATAAACATTCACACACACAAACCAACCCTACAGGGCATTTTCCTCGACCCTGATACTGCACAATGGGCACTTTGTACACACCAGCCCAACCGCCTTCCAGCACATCTCTGTTTAAATGGGAGATTATGCAAATGAGCTCACACCACCATAGCACCCCACATGTAAGTGCATTCACTGAAATCTATAGGCCGTCTATGGGAGCACGTATGGGAGTCAGCACATGGATGCTTCTCTGAGACGGATGTGGCCTCATCCAAGGTATTTAAAGCACGCTGGGATATTTCTTCTTCATGTTCAACCATTAGAAATCCTTTCACCTCGGATATGTCTGGGAAACGTCTCCTCGCACCAGTAAAAAGTATTTCTCTGGCTCGCGGTTGAATTTTTCAGCTGAGGAAACAAAAGGTGTTTATCTGATGTGCAGCAGCTGCGAGCGGGAGGAGCACTTACAGTACGCTGCTGGGGAAATGCTTCTTTAAAAAAGTCTGAATGTGTCAGAGTTTCCAGTTTAGCTGCAGAAAAACTCAATTATGCATTTAAAAATATTAAAAAATACACATTTGTTTGTGATTAGTGGATGCAGAAAGGAGCTCCACAGTGTTACATCATTGCATGATTCATTCATAAGTAAGTTTTTCTCACACCAGGATAAGTAGCAGGATTGTAAAATTATTTCTTTTTTGCGGTGTTAAGAACCGCATCTGAAAATCTTTTGCGGTTTGTGAACAGAAAACATGACCTCTAAACTTATTTCCCCTCTTTATTCTAATTTCTACTCATAAACATATAGTTTCTTCATTAATCCGGGGCAATGCCCGCCCGATCTGTTCGGGTGGTTGTTTGGTTCTTGCACTGCAGCTTAACGGAGGACCCAGCCAGCCATGATCGCAGCGGTTGCTATGGTAACGACCTCTGTGGTCATGGTGACACTCGGTGTGAACGGATCCCTAGGATGCGGCTTCCTCACAGTAGCAACAAGCCTGATATTAGGAATTGAGGAGGCTTTGTGTGCTTTATCATTATCTTGATTTGGTCCTAGTTAAGTTAATCAAAGGCTTATTTTTAAACGTGATATTTACAATTTAATCAGCGTTTGCATGTAAAGAACTCTGTGCTGTTGTTTGGCATAAACAGTGCTATAAAAATACCTTTTGATTCAATGATAAACCTACATGTTACTTTAGTCTGATATAAAATGTGAACATGCTGGTCTGATAAATGTAGTGGGGTCAAACGAAACTTCTCTCTGAACTGGCAAATATCGTGGTCAAACCGGGCAAAAGCATCTCCAAACTGCACCACATTCCCCCACTGAAATCTCCCGTTACCAGAACCTTAAATTTAATATTTATTCTACTTGTGGGCAAAGCAGAGTAAACCGGAGGGTGACGACACGAGAGAGCCTGACAGCAACAGAGTTAATTTAGGACCTTTTAATAAGCGTCAGGTGAGCAGAGGTCACGCTTAGTGCAAACAGGAGAACGCTGCACAGCAAACCTGCTGCTGCACACACACACACACACACACACACACACTGCAGGTTTGTGACATACAGCAGTTTCAGGTCCGGGGTCAGGCCGGGACACAGGTTACCACAGGGTTAAAGCCTCATGCACATGAGGAAAACAGCAGAAACAGATTTAAAGGAGAGATGCATGCCAAGAGTGCCATCTGTTTTACTCCCCCCTCCCAAAAACAACCACCCTTCTAGTTTCCACGGCTTTCGCCATCTTTGTCTTTGTGCACATTCCCCTCGTCCCATCTCCCTGCAAAGCCACAGACATATTTCAGCTAAAACATCCCTGTTCTTTATTTGCTGCCGCGGCGCCGCAGAGCCGATGACAACATGAGATGGTATGGATATAAGGACCGGCGTGGGGGTGGTTAGAAGGGTGATGGTGGGAAGAGGAGGCAAATAAGTTCAGATCTGGCAACCATCTCAAGTGTAATGACACCTCCATCTCTATGGAAAACCATCCCCTTTTGTCTTCACTTGCATGAAAGCTCTTTCTTTTTTACTGTTTTGTTCCCAGAAAAGCCATGGAACATTTGCCAACATTTTTAAGAGCTGCGAAAAAGCAGGATTTTTTTCTTCTGTGTGTTTTTTTAAGTCTTCCACCTCGCAGGTGTTTCTTTTTAAGGCGTGCTCGACAATGCCAAGCTCGTCTTGGCTCGTCTTGAATGCCGCAGGCCTCCGGGGGGGAAGAAGAGGGGTAAAAAAAAAAAGAAGAAGAGAAAAAACAGGGTTGGAGAAATCTTATTGATTAGCAGTTGTCGCTTCCCTTTTCCTTTTCTTTATCTCACAGTGGCTCTTTTCTGTCAAACGCTCCATCCTCTACATGCACTTTTTATATGCTGATAGGTGGGAAAGAGAAAACCTTTTTAGGACAGGCCAAGAGGGAAAAAAAGAGCAGAATAAATTCAACTTTAGCATAAAACTCTGGTGGAAGAGGCCGAAGTGCTCCAGAACAAAGCTAATGTTTAAATGTTTGTGCAAAAGTTTACAGACTCAAAAATGGCAAATTCATCCACATAAACAAAAAAAAACCCATCTGATTAGACAGATTACATAAAATGTGATTTAAAAGGTAAAAAAAAATTAAAGAATTAAAGCTAATTTATCTTGTTGACCCCTGAGTAAACTGGGCCTGAAGAAAAAATAACATTAAAATAATAAAAACTAAGCTTTTAAAAGCTAAAATAAATAATATTTTTATATAAAAAAATTTGAGCACGTCTCACAAATGTCTTATAAAAGTAATAAAATAAAATAATAATAAAAAAATAATAAAAAGAGAAACAAAAACACCAGATACAGACTGCTGAATTAGCCCACGTAGAAAACAGAACAAACAGGTGGGGTGCCAGGATCAGTGATATGCAGAAACACGGTGTGGGGAGGGGGGGAGGAAGGCACAGAGAGGGACATGAAGAGAGGGAACCGGGAAAGAAGGACCATCTGCTTTTTAGGGATGAGGAAGATAAAAGTGAGAGAAGCGCTTCTGAGCGTTGGTGCAGCATCAGGGTGTGAGAGGGCTCTGCATACAAGGGGTGGGGTGGTGGGGGGGGGAGTACAAGGGGCACAGGGAGGTAAGGGGGGAAAGGGCAGATAAGAGGGAGGTGGACAGATGGAAGACAGAGATGAGAGACGGACAGAGAGAGGAGCAGAGATTGGGCCTGGCAGCTGAGTGAGCGCGCTGGGCAGGCACACATCAGGAGGGGACATGACTCGACATGCCGGCTCGGCCCAGCTGGGTCAACGGCGCGCGCTGCCATGTTGTTTTGGCTCGGCGCTCCATGCTCACACACACACACGAGTCTATCCAGTCACCCCCACAGCTCGCTCCCTCGTCCTCCCCTCTCCGTGTCTCCCATCACGCACCCAGGAAAACACACACACAAGCTCACACCCAAAATGCCACGGTTTTGGCTATGGCGCCGACCAGGCGGGCGAGGGCCCCGGACTAATGGAAACGCCAAACTCGTTACTCTAACGCTGGGTGACAAGGGCACCTTGGGCTGCAGATGTTCCTGCTGATGACAGATGGAGCCTGGCACTGCCAGGGGACAGTGGGCCAGGCCTGCGCCAGCTCCATGCCACCTGCACCCCTCCTCTGTAACCCTCCACACAAACATGCACAGACTCCCTCCTCTTCCTCGCTCGGCCTATCTCTCTTGAACACTGGTGCACTGCCCCCCACCCCTCCTTTTCTCTTTTTGTACCCCCTCCTCCTATGTGCAAGTCTGCCCCCCCTCACCATCACTCTTCCTCTACTGGGAGGATACTCTTCCTCCTTTGCCCACAGTGAGGATAGCTACACACACATATCTGTGACACTGGCAGAAGCTGCTGGATGAATCCCGACCGTAGCTGGGAATGATCCTCGGCAACGGGAGCACAAACTCGATGCTTTCCGGGCATCATCCAGCGCGAGGAAGTGTTTTGTTTTCAGCCTAACGAGCTGCCACACATTCTGTAACTGTCTTATCTGATGGCTGGATGTAATCCGCGGCCATTTTCTGCTCAAAAAAACATGGATTCCAGATCAGCTAATGCATGATGGAGACTGTGTAATGATACCATTTATCTTCATGGAAGTGGTGACAGTCTCCTGGAGGTGATTCATTGGTCTGGCTCAAAGACGCAGTCCACCAGGATAATTTGCTTGCTGCTGTTGGTAGCCAGATTACCAAAGCTGTAAATGTATCCATGAGGATGATGGTGGTTTGAAAAAGGCGTCTGTTTTCAGCTCAGTGTGTAAAAATTACCTTGAATGTCACCAGTTATGCTTCTCAGGTGACCAGAAAAAGAGCCCAACCTATTCCACGGTTATTTTTTCTCTTATTAATCATCCCCCCGCCCCTCGTTTCTCACATTTACCCTGATTAAATGTTACAGAAGACATGAAGCCGGAGTGGGTGAGCGCATCAGCAGCATGCGTAGTTTAAGATCAAAGTCTTTTCCTCACAGAGACGTGAGGAGATTCTGGAAAAGATGTCTGAACGGCCACGCCAGCAACAAATCCAGGCGCATCGTCTGTCAGTCTCTGATTCCAAGTGTTGAAAGTACACCAAGACACCAGAGATTCGTATGTTTGCTGCTTCATAAATTTAGATAAATCTAACCGAGCCCGGTAGCCAAAGTTGTGTCTCCAAGTTGGCCCGGAGTGGTCTTTCCCCCCCACTGTTGGAATGTGGAGCCCATGCGTTTTGACATTGAGTTCTTATGGAAGTCCTGCAGAAAAACACAATGTGCATGGTCCATAATCAAAGTTTCATGGGAGCTTGTGACTTGTCAGAGTAAAGCCCACTTTTAAAGCTCGAACTCTGCAGCGAGTAAACCCACCTCCCCCTCAGGCTCACCCCTAGCTTGCCCCCACCGCCATTTGCCCACTTCATCCAAAAACCATGTGTGGCATGTCATTTCAACTCCCTCCACACTGAAGAAGGGCCCCTAACAAAACAAAACAATTATCTCTCCCCCTCATTAGGACCTGGCTTGCATTCCCCCTCTCCCTCTCAAAATCCCCTCTTCCTCCTGCTGGACCGAGCCTTCGCTCTCTCCCCCTTCCATTGCAGTCTGTGTGACAATAAGTTGAGCTGAGGGTCTCTTAAGTGCTTCTGGAGTGGAGCGTTTAGCTGATTTTAGTCTTCATGATTCTTTTAAAGGCCTCAGTCGAAACAGTGGAGCAGGACAGCAGTGAAACGAGGAGCTGGGGGGAGGAGGGAGGGATGAATGAATGGAGAGGGGGGTAAAAGTGATAGAAGGGATGATTGCATGTAGTGGTATGAGGTGGGCGCTGTTGTGTGCGGCTCAAGAGGACAGGGAATGGATGGGTTGGCAGTGGGAGGGAGAGCAGGATCCACCATGCCAGCTCTTAATTACTTTAATTGGAGTCATTAGCTAAGTGAGCATGAGAGACATCACCTGCACGGCACGCAGGACCACACCTGCCACAGTGACAACGGTATTATCATCACACCCCAGCAGAGGGTTTGCTGATAGCTGAAAACTCATATAAACACGTAAAAAAGGCACAGGACACACAGATGTCATTAAAAGTATAGCTGCTAATGAGCTACTGGTCTGACAACCTTTAGAAAACATCTGGGAAACGTCTGGTTTTCACGTTAACAGTCTGTTAAGGATTAAAACATACGTCACTACAGTTCATACTGGAAAGTTTGCAGATATTTTCAGTTTTAATGGGAAGCTCAAGAACGATGAAAACAGGTGAAAAGTTTTAGAGACACTGGTAACAGGTCTGTTGCACCCTGTTTTTAAAGGAGATAAATGATGCTTTTAACGTGTAAATCATGAATTTATTGTATAAAGCAGAACCGCAATTCCTGCTTATTCTCGCTCCACACACACCTTATAACCCTGTTCTGAGGTGTGTCTCGCTCCACACACACCTTATA
>JBAMHV010000004.1:3690205-3700805 GCA_037177535.1 Pseudomugil gertrudae | reverse complement strand
GGGATCCCCCCAGATGAGCTGGTGAATGTGGCTGGGGAGAGGGAAGTCTGGGCTTCCCTCCTTAGGCTGCTGGCCCCACGACCCGACCTCGGATAAGCGGTGGAAAATGGATGGATGGATGGATGGACACATAATAGTCCAAAATAAAATAGAATTCTGATTACCAAGAGGATCTCTGTATATACATATATATATATGATGATCCTCTTGGAAGAGCAAATTAGCTCGACACCAGACCATCATTCTGACTGCTTGGATGCTGGACAAGACACGTTAAAAAAAAGAAACTAATAAGAATGAAAGTTTGATTTCCATAAAGAGACACGTTACCTCGTCCATGGTGGCATTCCAGAGAGAAGTCAGACTATTGTCATCTCCATATTTCCTCTGAATGCTCCTCCGAACTTCCACCTCCAAACTGTTAAAAAGTTCACCAACCTGGGATGTACAGGACAGCAGTATGTTTACACCCTTTAGAGAAAGCCATTTAGCTCTGCAATAATCAGAATAAACCAAGTAGTTAAAAACAATAAGGGATGTTCGATATTGCCTTTTTTCCACCGATACCCGATAAACTGATTAGTTTAATTCTTAAATTCCAATACCAATATCAACCAGTATATTCTTTCCCACAAGAAAAAATATAGTAAAAAAGTCTCCCACTTTGCATTAAATTTAATGTCTGTAGAGACTTAAAACTATTCTATTTCCAAGCTCCGTATGCTGCAAGTGATGATGCAGTTTGATGATGTCACAACCACAGGATTTACAAGAAAAAACACAAAAAATACAAACATTTTGGGAAAACTGTTATATTTTGTTATTTAGAGTTAGAGGAGACGTAGCTGAAGAGTTTGATAAATAGCATGTGCATGTTGTGCAAAAGTTATTACCAATACTCCCGACGTCACATTTTAATGTCAATATTAGCCGATAATATTGGTATGCTGATAATATCAGACATCTGCAATGAGATATTTATAATATATTATATTAATAGGCGCCTTTCCAGACACTCAGTGTGACTGTGCAGATAAAAACATGGTGCAAAATACAATAAACGTAGAAGATTATAACAAGCATAAAGCACATAAACAAATAAAACATTAAAATAAAGGTTAAGACACAGTCTGGCAGGATGGTTCCATACAGCTTTTAGGAGATACTTACCAAACCCTGGAAGACGAACAGGACAATGGCTCCCGCAACCTCAATGAGGAAGATGATCAGCACAATACAGAAGAACTGAAGGGAGAGAGAATGACACACCCCACTGTAAAATATTTAACTGGTAGCAGAACAACATCCATAAAACATCAGATAACATAACTGATAACCTGCTGACTCAATTCTTCCATAAGTCCCATTTAAATATAAATTATGTTTTTAGAGGATGTTGTTTGACAACATAAACTCAATTCCAATGAATTCTACCAACCCGTGTGAAAATAAGAGGTTTATTCTGATCACTCACTGTCAGCAGCATACACCTGCTCTCCTTGATGGCCCCGCAGCAGCCCAGGAAGCCGATGATGATGAGCAGGGCGCCCACGGCGATGAGCAGGTAGGCGACGTTGGTCAGCTGAGACAACTCAGGCGGAGCGTCTTCTATTTCGTCCAGTAAACCCAGATAAGAAGAGCTGTCCACCTGCACCCACACTCCCACACCCAGAACGCCGGCACCTGCCAACTGCATGGTGAGTGCAGAGAGACGGAGAGACAGAGAGGGGATTTTATTTCAAACATGGCATTGATTCATTCCCAACTCAGAGGTGTGAAGTATTATGGGTTTGTGAGGAGCGATGATATGAAATGGTTGGCAGTGGCTGCTCAGATCGGTGGTTCTGACCAATCAGAGGACACGTCATTGGTTTTGATGGAGAGGACGAGCTTGTCCAGCTATATGTGTAGAAAGAAAATAAGCCAAACTATGAACTGTTCCGTACTGAATGTTCTCGCTTGGCAACAGCATTGTAGTTTGGCTTGTTTTCATATTTACGCAGGACTCGTGTTGCAAAACGGCAGCACGGTGGCGTAGCGGTTAACCCTGCGGCTTTACAGCAATGAGGTCACTGGGAGGTTTGAACGGTGGCCTTTCTGTGTTTGCACGCTCTGCACATGTATACGTGGGTAGAATAGGCTCGAATAAAACTCGTGACACGTGTTGTATGAATACATCTCGCTGAAATTACAGGATCTTTGTGCAGAACTTAGGAGGCCCCAGAGAACTGGACTTTCCCGCCTGAAGTACGGTGGCCCGGAAGTAAAACATTACATTGAGTGAAGCTCTTTGACATCGTGAAACTATGATTATATGTACAAAACAAATATAAATAAATTAAATAAATACAACAAAACAGCAACTTTCCACAGACACAAAAGGCTTTTACAATCTTTAGGAGAGATTTCTGGAAACATAAACCCAAAAGACCGGGCCCAGAAGAAGCGGGGTTGGAAGTGGGGACGAGACATTGTTCAGCTCTGTTTATATATTTTTTATACAGTCTTTGGTTCATATGCTTCTTCAGTATCAATAAACAGCTTTTCCTGCTGTGTCACGTGATCACGGCGACCTATCAGATATCACGATGATACTGATACTGTTTGTTTTGGTAATAACTAGCTTAATGCAGGTTACTGTCCAGTATGTTTTATTAAGTTTATCATGTTACTTTTACAGATTATATCAATGTACTCAAAGCGAGATATCTTATACGAATCTAAATTAATTTAATTTATTCGTCTGCATTCTTGTCTTAAAAGCTATTCTTTTATATCTCGATGTTCTTGAGTTTTAATGTGTTTTCCATATTACCATGAAGATATTAATGTACATTGCATGTTCATGGAGGGTAGAAGTATCAATACTGGTATCTGTATTGATAAAAAAAAAAGGGCCACACCTATTCTTATAGAGGAAAAATTATGCTATTATGCTTCTGCACGTAAACTGTCATAAATTATTTTCTATTGTCACTTTTTCTTCTTTTAAATGTGCTAAAAAAATGCACTTTTTTCATTCCCAGAAGGAAATATAAGATTATTTAACCTTTAAACTGATGCAGCTTTAATCTTAAGAATCTCCTTGCTTAATTTGCAGAATATTTTTTCTGGAAAAAAAGATGATTTGAATTAATTTAGCTATCATTTATCTTCTGTCCAGTTTGCAGCTAATAATTTACATAGAAAATATTTAGTCCTGAGCACAGTTAATAAACCACCAGTGTACTCCATGCTGAATCATCTGCACACGACATAAAACAGGAAAACAAATGCAAATAAGATTTAAAGTTTCTCTCAGACTTACAAAGATGCCTCCATTGAAAATAAACATCATGAACTTGAGAAAGCCTGAGCAACACATCTTTGCTGACTTTTATTCCCCCAAAGCCTGAAGGAGAGCAAAAAGGGTGTTAGTTTATCTGAAAATGACTGTGTCACGCATCCTTATTGGTCCCTTATAAACGTAAATTGCATGGAACAGAGTGGAAACACAAGCAGGCAGCAGTGTGGGTCAGACTCAGTTTGCTTTGGTTAAACATTAACTGGAGTCGTTCTAATCTTCATCAAACACTGTGAGTTTTTTTAAACTCTGTTTCGGTTCAAGCATCAAGCCAACTGATCAATAAATTCCCTACATGCGTTTATGTCTTCCTCATACGCACACTTTATAAACTGCTCCCAGGTGTACAATTTTTAAGAATGTTTTTTTTAAGACTCAAATATCCGACATTACTTTAAATGTTATAAAAATACGTGCTAAAAAGCGAGGTGTGTTGAGCTTCTCTGCTGTAGCATGCTGTAGAAGCAGCATAAAACACATGCTCGCTCACCTTTGCTCCCAGATTTACACCACTGCTTTGTTTCTTCTGGTGATAAATGAAAGAATTGTTTTATTGAGGAAGTTTTGTGTCCTTATTACAGATCTGACTGGCTTACTTCGTTTCCAGAGGACAATAAACCGATCCTGTGACAGCAGCAGAATCACGTGAATCATTATATGGGACATACTTTCTACAGCAACTTGCATTTCTTTAAACAGAAACACAGCAGATCACATTTTTTCTTCAGGTTTTCTTTAAACGTCTTGTGTTTTAGACACAATACAGACTCCTCTCCCTGCTATAAATGAGCATATTTTACACAAAACCTGTTAAATTCTATTAAAAAGCTAAATAATTCCCAGCTATTTGAGAATTGAAGACAGAGCAACATTTGGAAGGAAACTTCTTCTGAAACAATATTTCATGCAAGACGTCGTCTCATTATTCTGATCGGTTTTATCTGCCTTCAGCTGATTAAAAGTTCAGCAGCGTTTTTTTATTTAAAACACCCGTCAGAATGAGCGTGAGGCACATACCTGTACTGCGCTGACGTCTGTTTGTCGGACGAGGTCAGATATTTCAGGAGTGTGTGGCTCAACGAAGCCTCTGAGCAGCACTTTTATCCCCTCGCAGATCACACACACACACACACAGTCGTATCTCAGGTTTTATGCTCTATACGTCACTAAGGTAAGGCACCATAAAAATGTTCCTCCTCTGATGGTTGGATGAGGAGAAGCTCCCTGACGTCAGCTTTCCTCTTAATGATTTCTTTAGATAACCCGACTGGAAACAGGGGGAGTAATCGCTCACACACATCACTAATAAACATTTTATTTTGCAATGAATAAACAGAAAAATGGATAAAACTTACAGTTTGACTTGACTGATTTCATTTTTACAGGGATTAAGTCCTGATGAACTAGAGCAGTGAAATAACTTTGCCTATCTCTGATGTCACATGCACGTCAACTGAGAAGATATCAATACAGATATCTGTGTCTGAAACTTTAACAGGCAAATAATGAAGCAGCACATTAAATATTAAATTACCATTAACAATGAAACACACAAAAAAATAATCAAATGAGAATTTCCATCCAAAAAGACAAATCTCATGTGTGTATTATACACACACACACACCTGGAGTGATACAGCAGCATCAAACCTGAACTCTGTTGCCTGAATCTTCAGGTATGTTTAATGATGATTATTGATGTAGTTGCACGTACCGGCCACAGGGGGGCAGCCTGACACCAATAAGTGAATCTGTAATGCTGATTTGGTTCATGCCTGACATTCGCTTCCTCACCTGCAACAGGTGCTGCTCAAACACTGTGATGTGTAAACAGGAAAAAGGCACAGCTGCAGCTCTTTGGCTTCTCAGTGTGATGGTCACATGATGGGACATGGCTGCAGAGTTCAGATAACATGGAGAGAAGATGGAGCAACGTGGGTTTTTTTTGGCAACTTTGGGTCATTCGGGTTTAGTGTGCGACATGCGATCATTGCTTCTGTCAGCATGCACAGCCGCCCTGGCTTGGGAGGGACTTCTCCTTCAGGCTGTCCCCCTGGTGACTCACAGGTGGGCTGGCATCACCGTTGAAGGTCCTGTTCATCTTCTCGCAGATGACGTCCACCAGCTTGTCGAAGACCTGCTTCACGTTAATGTTGTCTTTGGCACTGGCCTCGAAGAACTGGAATCCTGAGCAAGAAAGGTCAGAAATAATTGCAGTGTAGTGTGTGTGTGTGTGTGTGAGAGAGATATACACTCACCGAGCTCCATGGCCACTCTTTGGGCATCCTCTGTTGGGACTTGTCTGTCCTCCTCTAAGTCCAGCTTATTTCCCACCAGCACTACCTGAGCGTTGTCCCAGGAGTAAGTCTTGATTTGGGTTGCCCTGGGAAACGATACAGCATTTTGATGACCGATAAACCACGTCCACCTCCAAAATATCCATCTATGAGGGTTGAATTCACAGTTTTATAGACATAAAGCAGAAAACACCTCATAAGCTGTAATGAGTCTCCACGCGCAGACACAACGTTTCCTTTAGCCTCAGATGACTACAGAGGAAACAAAAAGCAGTTTCTGCTTCATACGCCTGTTTGGTTTCCAGCGTTAACACGGATCCGAGTAGAGCACAGTAAACTGCCTTCACATACGATTCTTCTGGAAGCTTCCCGAAACCCAGAGGACAGAATAACGGTGGTTTTTCATGTAGCGCTGCCTCAGGGCCTGAAGATCAGGCTATTGATTTCTTACCTCCCTCTTGGGCACAAAAACATTTTCAAATGCTCTGAATCTTTTAATAACATTACAAACTGTAGAAGAATAAATATTTAAGTATTTGTAAATTTACACGAAAGAATAATATTTAAATTAGCATCCACTGTTACTTAAAAACTGAGTTGTGTCACTATTAAAAACCCATTATGTAAGCTACAATACTGAAATATATGGTGTGTGTGTGTGTGTAAAGCTTCAGGCAGATTTAAACTAAAATAGATTATAAATTATAAATTGCTTTGATTTACTCCGTTTCAGACATGTTGGGTTCATATTATTACTGTTTTAACCATTTCATCTTGTTATTTATGTATTAATATTGTTTTTGTTGTAATTTTTCTGGGGTTTTTTTTCCCTGTGGTACTTTAACCTAACCTTTAGCTGGTTTTATAAAACACTGTACAGCTAATCACACACAGCAGCTGCTGTAGGGTATAATCTCGGACTGGTTGCCTTTGCTGGCTCCAGCCCCCCCGCGACCCCGTTCAGGGACAAAGCGGTAGAAAATGGATGGATGGTTGCCTTTCCTCAGACACACTCCTGCAGTGCTTTGGCATATGGATGAGGCAGTGGAATCTCTACCTGAGACACCACCGCCGGTTGCATCCAAACAGACTTATCGAGCGGTCCCATGTTAAGAATGCCAAATGAGGAATAACCAAACTGGTGACATCATAGTGGTGATGCAACATGGCTGTTCAACTAGGTGCAATGTTTCCTCACTCCAACACAGCTGACTCAAAGTAAACAGACAATGAAATTCTGCACCATAGCTCCTGAATGGAGCAGCGATACATGGAAACCCAGCAGGACTGCAGCCGTATGGGCTTATAAGCTGAACAGGTGTGATCTACACAAACCAGTTCCTTTACTTGATCCACCATGTTCGGTCTGGGTTGGCCCCTCCATCGACTTCAGAAACAACTTCCACCCTGCCTTGCTTTGTTTTTAACTATTGTTTAACCCTGTGAAGCAGCTCTGAGGTTTTAAAAGGATATTTTTTTAACTGGATATTTTCTTTTCAGACCCAGTAAACCTTAGTGGGAAAATCCCAGTAGATCAGCATTTTCTGAAACATGCCTCTAAGACATGCAGGGCCGGGGCGGTTTAAACGACTCCACGCTACTTTCTTTTGCTTTCTCTACTTGTGTTAAACATCCATGGGTTTGCATACCAGTCCTGAACAGCACAAAACGACTCCTGGTTGGTGATATCGTACATGAGCAGGAATCCCATGGCTCCTCTGTAGTAAGCTGTGGTGATGGTCCGGTAGCGCTCCTGCCCCGCCGTGTCCTGGAAACACACCAGTTTACCGTTACTTACCAAACACATGACATTCACACCAAAATGGAGATTAAAATAAAAAGTAATCACACCTTTTAAGTGCTGATTGTGCAACAACTTGTAGTAAAAATACGTTGGTTATTTGTGATCTTCTGTAGATGTTTAATGAGTATTTAGCGGATTTACACTTGTGTCCTTTTATCTTTCAGTAATATAATAGAAATGAAGCTGTAAAAGTAAATAAAAAGTCATGTTTTTGTCAGCAGTGAGCTCTGATGGTGACTTTTTGCCTTCCACTAACACTCAGTAATAAACCCGTCCCTGGTGTCAGTGTGCGCAGTAAGCACATTCAGCTCAAACCCATGCATCTTTCATGAGGCCTGCCGTCTGGGGACAATGTTAAACATCAACTGTCATTAACTCCACAGTGTGAGAAATTAGTTTAAATTCATGACAGAAACCAAGGGAACGAGGTGAGGATGTACTCAACCCTGCTTTCGGTCCATGATGACTCTTAAATCCTCTCCGCCACAGGTAAGAGCCGTTTAATGAGCTGGAGTAAATTACAGCTGCAGCATAACAGACCCGAGCCTTTTTCTGCCTGCTTTACTTGATGAAGTGTCTGTCAACGCTAACTTAAAGTTAACTTCCAATCCGGTGAAAGAAAAAGATCCCCGAGCGGCCTCCATAAAGCGACGAGGAAGCTTTCACGCCACTAACGACGCGGCTTCGCGGTGAATGTGGGCTTTGAGGGAAAACTCGAGGAATTCAAAACGCTTGTGTTCATAATGAGTCAGGATGTGTCGTATACATGCACACGAGTCAGAGTCACAGGATGGGCGATGGATGGTCTGAAAGGCACCAGATCCAGTTTAACAGCTGATGTTTCATTAACATGCAAAGCCCTCTGGGATTTTATGCTTTAGCTATTCTGTAACACCAGCTAGGTGTTTTAATTCAGAACTAATACAGTTAAACAGTTTTCCTTCCAGTTTAAAGAAACATGGATTAAATCGGTGGGTTGGGAAGGGTTCTGATTGGACGGAGAGCACACAGGAAATAAACAAACTGCACTTCCTGTGTCTCGTCTTTTAGGATACAACATGGAAAACCACATAATAAGACGTTTGAAACGGGAGGCAGAGGTCACCGCATGGTGACGGGACAAGGTAACGAGCATGCTCAGAACAAGTTACGAGTGTTTACATGACAGAAGAATTAAATCAGGTTGTATCTAAATGAGAATGAACCAGCCAATTGAAATGAGATATTTCATTTTTCATCTCTTTAAAGCGGATTTAACTTTAATTCAGAATGAGTGTTACAGTAAAATCCTTAGTTAGGATAGTCTGTGATGCTTCTTTTGCCTAAAATCTGACTGCTTTTTCCATTTGTCCTGTTTGAAGCACTTAGTGTGACATTCACAGATAAAGCGTGACCTTGTGCTGCTTTTATTTGACCTGAAGGCAGCTGGGAGTGCTCATATTTCTACCAGAAAGCTTTGCACTTCGCACATTTGTTTGCACACAAATACAGGGGAGTTGGGGGGGTTTGTTTTGGTCTGCAAGTAGCTACCAACCTTTGCAGTGAAAAGGTTTTGCTGCTTTAAGTCTTTTTTTTGTGTAATTTCATAAAATAACAGAATAAAATGAAAACAGTCCAAATGAGGCGAATCGTGTGTGAAAACACTCATAGGAACAATTACAAACCTCTACAAACTCAAAAGTTCTTTAAGAAACTAACGGTTTATATTTTCTTTACTGCACCTAACGGATTTTACATTCTCACCCAGATCTGTAGTTTGACCCTCTTGTCGTTCCTGTAGATGGTCTTGACTTTAAAGTCGATGCCCACGGTGCTGACAAACGCCGAGGTGAAGGAGTCATCTGCAAAGCGGAACAGGAAGGAGGTTTTTCCCACGCTGCTGTTGCCGATGATCAGCAGCTTGAACATGTAGTCGAAGTTCTGGTCGGCCGCGTCGCTCTGCTCCTGGACCACCTCTGGATCTCTGGCCGATGCCATCTGTCACATGAGAAACAGGAACCGAGTGTTCAGATACTCTACGTGCACCACACGATTCAATTCAGTTCAGTTGTATTTGTACACTGCGGTCAGAATAATGCAAAAGTCTGTCAAAGATTCTTTATTTTGTGTTTTATATTAAACCCACGGATGGTATCGTGTCTCAGTGCTCTTTGATCGCTGAAATGAATCGAAGACATCTGTGATAATTAGTCTTCCAGGTGAAAACCTACCTATAAAACCACATTATTAGGCTGAACGCCATCTTTCCTTCCTGCGGCTGGAAAGTGAGAAACTGTTAAACATGTGAAAATAATCACTGTACCACTAAGAGGCTGATTCAGAGCATGCAGGTTTGTAATAGAGAGGGTTTCTGTCAGACATATTAGATTAGGAGACAGCTGCTAAGATGCCATCACAAAGCAGGTATTTGAGTTGTCTGGTGCCTCTAAAGTCCTGCTCAAATAAAGGTGTAGGGTTCTCCAGAGGAGCCTCGGATGGGACGGAGGTCAAACCGGGAATCTTTCTGTGTGGAGTTTGCATGTTCTCCCCCTGTTAGCGTGGGTTCCCTCCCCCTGTTAGTGTGGGTTCCCTCACCCTGCTAGTGTGGGTTCCTTCCCCCTGTTAGCGTGGGTTCCTTCCCCCTGTTAGTGTGGGTTCTCGCCGTGGTAGCGTGGGTTCCCTCCCCGTGGTAGCGTGGGTTCCCTCCCCGTGGTAGCGTGGGTTCCCTCCCCGTGGTAGCGTGGGTTCTCTCCCCGTGGTAGCGTGGGTTCTCTCCCCGTGGTAGCGTGGGTTCTCTCCCCGTGATAGCGTGGGTTCCTTCCCCCTGTTAGCGTGGGTTCCCTCCCCGTGATAGCGTGGGTTCTCTCCCCGTGTTAGCGTGGGTTCTCTCCCCGTGGTAGCGTGGGTTCCTTCCCCCTGTTAGCGTGGGTTCTCTCCCCGTGGTAGCGTGGGTTCTCTCCCCGTATTAGCGTGGGTTCTCTCCCCGTATTAGCGTGGGTTCTCTCCCCGTATTAGCGTGGGTTCTCTCCCAGTGTTAGCGTGGGTTCCTTCCCCCTGTTAGCTTGGGTTCTCCCAGTGGTAGCGTGGGTTCTCTCTCCGTGTTAGCGTGGGTTCTCTCCGTGTTAGCGTGGGTTCTCTCCGCGTTAGCGTGGGTTCTCTCCGCGTTAGCGTGGGTTC